>CAXITT010000153.1:445446-490778 GCA_964033795.1 Lymnaea stagnalis | reverse complement strand
GGGGGGGGGTCAAGTCAAAAGTGGACAAAAGTGGACAAAGGGGAGGGGGGTAAAAAATAGCAATAAATTGGTGGACGTCTTTTATTGATTGCCCCTAAATTGTCTTGCTTATTATTTTAACATTCTGTTTTTGTATCAATATGCCTATGATAGAGCTTAAACTATTCTGTTTCGTGATCATACATACATATAACGGACAGCGTTCAACCCGTGGCCGTGTGGAGTAAATAAATAGATATGTCGTCCGTTGACAAAGGCGTGATTTAGGATTTCGGTCTTCTGTCAGAAATCAGACTGTTACTTTGTCTGTCTGCCAACTCTACTAGCAAAACGATATTCTTGTTGTCATGGTATGGTATATGAATAATCTTCTGCTAACAGTGCTAACAGCATCATGAAGAACTATTTGTCCAATAATTTCAAAACTAAAATTACATAATTTATGTGGGGGGAAAAAAAGGGGGGGGGACAACTTAAGGAAAGGTAATATTTATATTATTATTTTGTTTCAATTCTTTTTAAAAATAAAATTTGGGAACACTAGGTTTTATTCAAATCATTCATTCGTGGCATTCATTTTGATTTATCTTTATCGTTTTATCGTACTCATAAATGTTGTCATAGGCAAGGTGAATAAGGCGGGGGGAGGGGGGGGGACTGTTGCTTCTTTTTCTGAACTACAACATTCCCAAAGATACAGTTCGGTGGCAAGGAGAAGGGGTTGGCACATATTTATGAGGATAAAACTAACATGTTCATAATTAAAATATTAGTGCCAATAAATACGTGGCGATACATTTCAAGTGCGATGAAATTGAAAGAGAGTGGGTACATTCTAATGTAGACATCAACAGTACAAAACATAATAATAGACGTGACAATGTGATCTGTACAAATATTTAAAAAACATCCTCAAAGAAGCGCCCCGGGGGCCAGACAACTGCGGGAGAAAAAAAAAGTGAGGGATGGGGGAATTATTGTTGTTCTTTTATCTGCTTGATTTAGATCCACTGGCCACTATGTTGTCTTCCGGTAATTTCAAGATTTTTAAAATTGCGAAAAAAAATTATACCGTAATCTTGAACCATCATGATGTTAGTAAAAAATCTCAATGAGGAGATTGCTCTACATATTTTTTTGCTTTCACTTTTTAGTTTATTTATTTATTTTTTTAATGAAAATTATTTATAAAATGGGAGTTTGTGCTTTTAATTTGTTTTCTTTAAGCCTAATTCTCGGGTCTCGTTGACTTTAATCGAACGATTTACATTACCATACAGATGTATAGGTTTAATTCTAAACGACTCTTTACCGAATATAGTTCTGCTGGTTCAAAAGGTGAACTTTGGTCGAAATATTTCTTGGGAATCAGTTGAGTGGTCGGCTAATAAGCAGGTCATAGAATATTTTTTAGAATAATCCTCTTCAGGCTGATGACGACGATCGGCTTTACCACATCGAAGTTCTCTGGTTCAGAGCTGGCCACGTCTAAATGCCCGCCTTCGCCCCCCCCCCCCCCCCCCCCGGATCGTTTCCTTCGTCAGTGAGAGGAGCCAACAGAGCTCTGACGAGGTTTGGCTCCGTCGATTCGGCTTCCACACTGATAGCTCTCGCCTTAACGACCTTAGCCTTGAAGCTGCAACGCAGTGACGTGCTCATCGCGAACGTGGAAACCCACGTGCGTGCACTCGCAGCAAAGCTGATACTATGGGAGTATAAGTGCGACTGTGTTCATTTCACTCGAAGCATAGCTGATTTTATGAGTATATGTGCGACTGTGTTCATTTCACTCGAAGCAAAGCTGATTTATGAGTATATGTGCGACTGTGTTCATTTCACTCGAAGCAAAGCTGATTTTATGAGTATATGTGCGACTGTGTTCATTTCACTGGAAGCAAAGCTGATTTTATGAGTATATGTGCGACTGTGTTCATTTCACTCGAAGCAAAGCTGATTTTATGAGTATAAGTGCGACTGTGTTCATTTCACTCGAAGCATAGCTGATTTTATGAGTATATGTGCGACTGTGTTCATTTCACTCGAATCAAAGCTGATTTTATGAGTATAAGTGCGACTGTGTTCATTTCACTCGAAGCAAAGCTGATTTTATGAGTATAAGTGCGACTGTGTTCATTTCACTCGAAGCAAAGCTGATTTTATGAGTATAAGTGCGACTGTGTTCATTTCACTCGAAGCAAAGCTGATTTTATGAGTATAAGTGCGACTGTGTTCATGTCACTCACCACACTGAAGAATGTACCAGTGGGCTTTAGAATGCATTAGTGTGTAGTAGAGGGCATCGGTGTGTTTTAGAAGGCATCAGTGTGCTGTAGAATGTATCAGTGTGCTGTAGAATGCATTAGTGTGCTGTAGAATGCATTAGTGTGCTGTAGAATGCATCGGTGTGCTGTAGAATGCGTGTGTGTTGTAGAGTACATCAGTGTGCTGTAGCACTGCTGAATGAATTCTCGTTGCACTTCTCTAAGGTGCGTTATTTTCATTCGCAAGAGTACAAGATCGTCAACACTGTTTCTGACTTTACTTGCGACGACACCACCACCCCCCCCCCCCTCACACACTCTGATCTGTATTTGGAGTTGATTTAAGCTGCATGTTTCAGATGCTCTCTTGTCAAAGTTTACTTCTTGCACCACTCTTCTTGGGTCAGCTACCACGTGATCAATGTCCAATGGTGTTGGCCCGTGCCAGGGGTGTGATGGTAATGTTTAGCAGCACTCGTTCGTGCTAGACGCTGTCTAAGATGAAGTTTTGTATTTGTCAGAAAAATATGTGCTGTCAGCTCACCCACCATCACTGTAATGTCATTCTGTTGCTGAACTCATCATTGGAACCTGAGGTGATTGTCTCTAAGAGCATGCAACATTACGTTTCACATTTATCGCATCATATTTTTTTATTTTAAATTATACAATTTTTCCTTGTGCACCTGGTGTTATCTGGCATAGTGTACCTTCTTGACCCGCCTGAAATGGTACATTAGTCTGAATGTTTGCTGACCTCTGGTATTCGTTAGATCGTAGTTTTACTCTTAAATTTGAGGCCGGGTGCAATGAATATGAAATCATTGCCAATATTAATCAATTATTATTGAGCAAATGTTGAAAGTGCACAAAAATTAGACCTTAATGAGTGCTTTTATATACATAAAAAGTGAAAATTTGTTTGTGGATTTGCTTCTACGTGGATGATTAATCTTGACCAACTCAGCACAACTCCATCTTCATCCAGAATCAAGTAATGGGGGGGGGGGGGGGCTTTTACATTTTTAAAAAAATTTTACTTTTTAAGGGGGGGGGGGGGGGGGGGGGCTATGAACTTTTAAAAAAAGTTCCATCATTATGTGTATAAAAGTTTGGTCTAGTGCCATCCATTCATGCAGTTGATAACTTGTTTTTTTTTATAGCTCATTTAAGAAAAACCCGAATATTTTTTTTAAGTTCGAAACCCTCCAAAGAATGTTAATCCATTGTGGATAATGCTGGATATGTTGTCCAATTTCGGGCAAGATCAGTAAATCCATGAAGCGACGTTTGCCGAACAAACAAACACATTTTCCCTTTCATATAGATATATAATATACATTATAAAAAAAGAAATGTATAAATAATATATATTAAAAGCTTATGCGGCCGTCCTTTATAAACAGTCCCTATTAATTATTAAGCAATGTTAAATTTAAATTTTTTTTCTCTTTTCAAGCACGCCCTGTGTTGATCCCTTTTAACATAGTCCATGCCCTTAATAACACCCAGATGCAGAAGAATGGAAATAACTGATCAATTTTGTCATGCAAAGCACTTTTAATTAGGAGAAATTAAAACAATATGTATTTCACTGGCAAAGCAGAGGTGATGATTTCATCAATAGAGAGATGGTCTACTGATGTAGACAGTGATCTTTCGCGTGCTGTGCACATAAGAAATACAAAGAATATTTTCAAGTGGGTCTATTGCATAGTCAATAATTGATAACAATTAATTAAATTTATATAAAAATGTCCGAACATCTACCTAAACTATACAACAAACAGCAACGTCCGAGGTAAAAAAATATTTAAAAAAGGGATAAGAGAGAACACTGAAATCAACTGTTTTATTTTCCTTGCATTCAACATTGAGGGTAGGAACTGGAATACAATACAGATTATAACTAGGTTATCTCAGGCTTAATTTCACAAGACACTATACTATAAATAGGGCTGGAACATTATAGAAAATTAATTTATGCAGTATTAATATTTATAAGGGTGTCACAAAAAGTATAAGCCGGATGCCTGCTCTTGAAAAAAACAAGATGTGAAATGTTTTTAACATGCAAGTAATAGGCTTGTTCAAATGTAAAAGTAAGTTTTTTGTGAATGATTGACTTAAGGGTTATTGTTATAGTTACATTTTGTGTCAAAGCTTTTCCACAGAATCACATTTGATAGGTGTTTCTCCTGAATGTCTCTTTTCATGCCTGGATAGTTTACCAATTATTATAAAACCTTTCCCACTGAAATCACATTTGAACATTTTTTTTCACATGAATGTGTCCTTTTGTGTAGAGTTAAATTACCAGTTTGCGTAAAAAATTTCCCACGGACATCACATTTGAAAGGTTTTTCTCCTGAATGTGTCCTTTTGTGTTTAGTTAGATTACCAATGTGTGTAAAACCTTTCCCACAGACATCACATTTGAAAGGTTTTTCTTCTGAATGTGTCCTTTTGTGTACAGTTAGATCACCACTATATGTAGATAACGTTGAGTCTACTGCCCGGTCAAGAAACATACCTACTGAGGGTTTGTTAAAGTGTAAGGAGGAAGATCCTAACATGTGAAGTCTTAAGAATATCGTAACAACATGCAAAGGAAAAGGGATGATTTCATCAATAAAGAGATGGTCTACTGATATAGATGATGATCTTTCATGTGCTATGCACATAAGAAATACAAAGAATATTTTCAAGTAGGCTTTTGTACAGCCAATATCTGATAATAATTAATAAAATATATAAATTTGTCTATACATCAACTTAAAACAGATAGAAAAGTCAAAGTTTTACCATGAAACAAATAAGGTGATAAAAGAGAATACTGAAATCAAGTGTTTTAATGTTCTAATGTATTTTACATTGAGGGTAGGAACTGTCATACAATACAGATTATAACTAGGTTATCTCAGGCTAAATTTCACATGACACTATAAAGAGGGCTAGGACATTATAGAAAATTAATTTATGCAGCATTATTTAATATTTATAAATGTGTTGCATCAAAAGTATAAACCCAGATTCTTGGTCTTAAAAAAATATGCAAGCCTTAGTCTTGTTGAAATGAAAAGTAAGTTGTTTTGTCCCTTTGTGACTAGTTATGATTTATTGTTACAGTTTGTTTCAAAGCTATTCAACAGAATCAAATTTGAAAGGTTTTTCTTCTGAATGTGTCCTTTTGTGGACAGTTAGATCACTACCCCTTGTAAAACCTTTCCCACAGACATCACATTTGAAAGTTTTTTCTCCTGAATGTGTCTTTTTGTGTAGAGTTAGACTAATATTTTGTGTAAAACCTTTCCCACAGACATCACATTTGAAAGGTTTTTCTCCTGAATGTGTTCTTTTGTGTTGAGTTAGATTACTAGATATTTTAAAACCTTTCCCACAGACATCACATTTGAAAGGTTTTTCTTCTGAATGTGTCCTTTTGTGGACAGTTAGATCACTACCCCTTGTAAAACCTTTCCCACAGACATCACATTTGAAAGGTTTTTCTCCTGAATGTGTCTTTTTGTGTAGAGTTAGACTAATATTTTGTGTAAAACCTTTCCCACAGACATCACATTTGAAAGGTTTTTCTCCTGAATGTGTCCTTTTGTGTTGAGTTAGATCACCACTTGTAAAACCTTTCCCACAGACATCACATTTGAAAGGTTTTTCTCCTGAATGTGTCCTTTTGTGTCGAGTTAGATTACCATTTTGTGTAAAACCTTTCCCACAGACATCACATTTGAAAGGTTTTTCTCCTGAATGTGTCCTTTTGTGTAGAGTTAGACTAATATTTTGTGTAAAATCTTTCCCACAGACATCACATTTGAAAGGTTTTTCTCCTGAATGTTTGCTTTTGTGTTGATTTAGATGACTACTTTTTGTAAAACCTTTCCCACAGACATCACAGTTGACAGGTTTTTCTCCTGTAGATGTTTTTTTCTGTTTTAGTTGTCTGACTCTCACATGAGAAGTTTCTTTCTTCTTCAGAATTCTTTGCAATGGATATTTTTCCACACCATTAGCTTCGTCAGTTTTTTCTCTCAATACATCCACCAGCTTTATTTTCCAATAGTCATCATTGTGTTTTCTTCTCAAGTGATTCTCAAGGTATATTTGATGTGAGAATGCAATGGTACAAAATTTGCACTTGAAAATATCTGTAATACATCAGACAATGATAGAGTAGTTAATTAGTTCTTTCATTTAAAGTAACAACTGTTAATCAATTTGATTAAAAGGACAAAACTAAAAGTGAATTGAACCCTAGTCATGAAAAACAAATGTCATTTCATGTATTACTCAATTATATGACTTAGTTTCTATAAGAAAATAATTATAAATGACAAAATCGGAAATCAATATTCTTTATATATTGAAGACAAACAAGCATTATTCCATATTTTTACCAAATGTAAAGAATATCTAGTACAAGTACTATAAATTATAAAAAATATAAGCATACCCTCAACTATTCCTGATGGACTACCATCTCTGTCATCTTGACTAGGATCAAGCACGCAACCATTGCTTGTTGGAATGATGAAGTCATTAACATTTGGAGGTTCTGAAGGCTTTGATGAGGATATTCTGCTTACTTTGCCAACAACCTGCATGTCTATTCCTAACTCTTTAGCATAACTGTCCCCATAGTATACCTGATAACAGTATAAATACATTGAATAAATAATTTGTCACCATTATATACCTGACATCAATATATAAAAAATACATCTTATTAAGTTTAGAGAACAAATAAGTCAATTTCTCAGAACTTCTTAACAAAGAAGACTGAAGCTCTTCTTTACCCTCTTATTCCATATTCATCTGATTATTTTCTAAGCATTATAGTATAATAGCATTTTTATAGGTTAGAGCCTAAGCTGTGGTTGGTAAATCAATACTTTGATTAAAAATACAATTCTTTGTTGCTAAAACTAAATTTTAATCAAACACAACACATGCTAAATCCTCTAGATATACATATAATGCATCTAATTAGGCCTCTCTAGCCCAAGATTTCACACTGAGAAAGGCATTTTGAGCATCTCGCCAGGAGATACTTATCTTCAGCCTTTGTTTAGGACCCTTTGTTTGGCAACCCCCAGAATTCAATTTGTCAAGTGGGATTTCTCTGCTGCAGTGACAATTTTCTTATCTTAGAACAATATATTACCATGTCGCAGATTTTCACAAATTATCGCTGTATGCCATGACTTTTTAAAACTAGTTAACTGCGCTGAATTATTAACCAGCAGCTCTAGTACTGATGACCTTAAGTGTTTTGAAGTCACGACCACATTTATATAAAATCAAAGTGACCCTTACCACGTTATATTGAACAACTAAAAAGGCCTTTAAATAGGGTTGATTCTTGGAAATGAACTACTTTTATTTTATATTACAAGGTGTATAATTTTTACTCCAAATTCAACCTAGTAAGACATATTCATAATAGCATATGTTTTTTATTAATAATTCCAATTGTTTTTTAACTGAACAACCCCTTGTTACAAACTATTTGTGACCTGTTATGAATACAAAATGCATTTAACGCAAAGATCAAACATAGTATTAGCTGCTTATCTGTACCTTGGGCTAAGTAGGGGGAAATGAGGCAAATAGTAACAAGTGACCAACCTCTTGAGTAACCTTAATACCATTTTCAATTCCATAAAAGATCAAAACAACTAAGCAATTATTTTATTTTAAAAAGCATCTTATACAGTTTAATTCAGTTTCTGACATACTTTTAATCGAGTTGATTTCATCCTGGATACCAGAATGAGAGTTACAATCTTCAAAAGAGACCCACATAGTCACCAAACTACATAATTAAGATGGTACAGTTCAGTCCAAAGATCTATAAATAAAATGGCTAAGAATAATAAAACTGGAAATGCTTTGTGTAGTACGCTAATGTCAACAGAATTTGCATTGCAACTGGTTGAGATGACTTTGATTTAACAAGTATTATTATATGCGAGACAGAAAGAAGAGATACCAAAAGGGGAGTCAATATTTCATACTGCTGAGCAATTCTTCAATGACAAGTAAATTCTCCAAAATAACATGCTTGCTAGGGCAACTGATGAAGAACCATCAATGACTGGTTACAAATGATGGAGCACCATCAATGACTGGTTACAAATGATGGAGCACCATCAATGACTGGTTACAAATTATGGAGCACCATCAATGACTAGTTACAAATGCTGGAGCACCATCAATGACTGGTTACAAATGCTGGAGCACCATCAATGACTGGTTACAAATGATGGAGCACCATCAATGACTAGTTACAAATGCTGGAGCACCATCAATGACTGGTTACAAATGCTGGAGCACCATCAATGACTAGTTACAAATGCTGGAGCACCATCAATGACTAGTTACAAATGCTGGAGCACCATCAATGACTGGTTACAAATGCTGGAGCACCATCAATGACTGGTTACAAATGATGGAGCACCATCAATGACTAGTTACAAATGATGGAGCACCATCAATGACTAGTTACAAATGATGGAGCACCATCAATGACTGGTTACAAATGATGGAGCACCATCAATGACTGGTTACAAATGCTGGAGCACCATCAATGACTGGTTACAAATGATAGAGCACCATCAATGACTGGTTACAAATGATGGAGCACCATCAATGACTGGTTACAAATGATGGAGCACCATCAATGACTGGTTACAAATGATAGAGCACCATCAATGACTGGTTACAAATGATGGAGCACCATCAATGACTGGTTACAAATGATGGAGCACCATCAATGACTGGTTACAAATGATGGAGCACCATCAATGACTGGTTACAAATGATGGAGCACCATCAATGACTGGTTACAAATGATGGAGCACCATCAATGACTGGTTACAAATGATGGAGCACCATCAATGACTGGTTACAAATGCTGGAGCACCATCAATGACTGGTTACAAATGATGGAGCACCATCAATGACTGGTTACAAATGATGGAGCACCATCAATGACTGGTTACAAATGATGGAGCACCATCAATGACTGGTTACAAATGCTGGAGCACCATCAATGACTGGTTACAAATGATGGAGCACCATCAATGACTGGTTACAAATGATGGAGCACCATCAATGACTGGTTACAAATGATAGAGCACCATCAATGACTGGTTACAAATGATGGAGCACCATCAATGACTGGTTACAAATGCTGGAGCACCATCAATGACTGCTTACAAATGATGGAGCACCATCAATGACAGGTTACAAATGATGGAGCACCATCAATGACAGGTTACAAATGCTGGAGCACCATCAATGACTGGTTACTACCCTGGGTTTGCTTTTTTTTTTTTTTTAAAAAGCTGCGCCAAATTTCTTTACTATTCATTGTGTCATTAATTGCCAACATCTGCTTGCTAAAAATCTTGTTGATCACTACCATATAAAAAGAGCACTGATTATTCATCAGATAAATTTGCCAAATGTAATCAAATAACTTGACAGTTGCAATAAAATAAGAATAAACTCATCAAAACCAATTCAATTATCTCTACATTTGTATCTTAATTGATTCTATTCAAATGCATTGTTGGCCATTTTTAGTTATTCCGATTTCCAAACATGTCCGGACTAGAAGAGAAAGGTGGGATACCAGATAATGATGTTGAAGTGGTTTTTGGCAATTTAGATATTCCACATAAAGACATTGTCTAAGCTACTTTTGATTAACATTCCATTTTGTTTGATAAGTCCATTTTTTGGACAGTGAGACAAGTGAAGAGATTTAATTAAGCTTCAAATTTCAGAAGCTCATACTAAGAGTTTCGGCTGCTAAAAGAAATTTCAAATCAATGTCCTGCACTCTGAAAAGTTGTTGAGAGACTTCTTGTTGTTTTACAACATCATAGTTGTTGGAACTTGGTCTTAATGGTGTTGTTCAGTTTTTTTCCAAGGAAAGAAATAGGATCCAGATTACTGAACCAGGCCATTTAAAAGTCTAGCTAATATGTTTTCAAAGACACACTGATATCACTTCAGGAAGCCTATTAAAGCATTAAGAGCATTTGAACAGTGAGGAAAGTTAGTAACCAATATTATGTCATCTATAAAATTCTTTATTTATAATTATCCTACTTTAAAAGTGGGGGTCGTATTATCGTTGGAAGCTAATCAACTTTATTTGTAAATTGTTGAAATAAATAATAATAATAATGTGTGATTTTGTGATTTTATAATTTTCCCTTTAAAGTCTTGAACAAAACAAATATTCGGACATTCTTTTAATGGGTTAAGATAGGTGGATGATAAGGATATGTTTAGGACCTCAAGGGAGGATGTGGACAAAAAAGGTTTGAGAATCACTGTATTAAATTGACTGTCAGAATTTATGGATCATTAATGCAGAATCATTAATACAAAATGTTTGAGTAAATTTACATACTTTCTGTTGAGACATCCATCCGGCCATACCCAACATCAAAATCAACAACTGCTGCCCAAACTCACTGCATACATATTATATTGATGGCCCCTTATCTAATAATCTATGCATTCAAAACTGATAATTGCTTGGTTAGTAAATATGACCCTAAAGCTAATGCAAGCTGTTTCAATAAACAGCCACAGTAACAGTGTTGGTTCAATGTCTCACCAGTATTTCTGTGCCAGGATGAACATCCTTATGAGTTCTGTAATAGATTTCTCCTCCATGTTGGTAGGCAGTTACACACTGCTCGTCTTCATGCCTAGCACAGTTGACAAATCTCATCCAATTAGAGTCACTCGGGTCACTGCCATTAACAACGTGTGAAGGCTTGCCATCTTTATAGATCTTAAAATGTTAAAGATATGATGAGATTTTTGGTGAATATTTAAGGAATACAGGCAAATATTTTTAATACAGTTTTTAAAAATTACTGTCAAATAATTATATCCAACTCATCCGTTCAGGCAAAAATGGTTTGCATATTTCATAAGTCACTTTTAAATGGTTTACAAAATATAGCTGTGTACTGTAAATTCTTTTCACATAATATAAGCTAAGGGTAATTAATAGGGTCATCCACTATAAACTCTCATTACAGTATACGATAAGGGTAATTAATAGGGTCCACTATAGCCTCTCTTCACACTATATGGGTAAATAATATAAAGGTTCACACTATTTAAGGGTAATGCATATTAACTTAATATAATTCATCAAACTAGTTACAACATTATCTACCTTTCATTCAAATTAAACACTGCACAGCAAAATCTGTTTGAAAGTGACATTCGATTTATTCAGCTAAAATGTTAAGCACCCCTCTGAAATCTACATATCTACAGATGGTTCAGTGGTAGAGTGAGTGGGGAAAACCAAGAAAAGAGATTGAGGCTTCATATTACAATATATCATAATATGGGATCTGTGAGAGGGTGAGTGGTAGATACCCAGGAATAGAAAAATGGATTAACTATTCATTGCAACAAGAGCTAACAAGATTGTTTCCACAAACTTATTATATTTGATCATTCTGGCTCCTGTGTTGAATTCATAGTTTGCCTTCTCTTAGATGAGTAGCAAGTCACATCCACCCGGGGTGCGTGGGAAGTTGGCTTTGGTGCGGGGCTGAACTCCAGACCTCCAGCTATTGGGTATGAGTCAGTTTAAATCGCTCGGCCACCCAGCATGCTATTCAATACTACAAGAGCAAACCAGATAATGTTTCCACTAACCATTCAATGCAACAAGAGCTAATCAGCTCATGTTTCCACAGGGAGAGACAAAAAGCAAGAAGGAATAATTGTCCACACAAAATCAATTATTGTGCACATTGCGTTACAAAAGGCTAAAAAATTCTTTGATACACAATAACATGTTCAAGTTATGTAGAAGAGCATAACCCAGAATTTAAAGCAATATAGCAAGCATCAAAATATCTACTAAAGATGACGTGTGATCTAGCTCAAAGTCTCTCAAGCAAAACTACAAAGCTTGGGTGAGTATTTTTTGTGTGCAGCCTTATCTTTCCCCCAAGTAATATCCCAATTTCCATGCAGACCCAAATGGATCATCCACTTGGCACCAACAGTCCCTCAGGAAATATATTTAGTTTAAAGTCAGACTGTCTTAATTATTCCATCAGCCATTTTTTTCTTTTGGAGTTGACTTGCATGGTATAACCAAAGAGAGTGCAGGTAAAAGGCAGAAGATTTTGAAGTAATACCTTCCCACTGGAAATAATTTTAAAAATTCAACCTCTTTGGAAATAGGGCCTAATTTGGAGTTTCAGTGCCAAGAAGACATACTAACACTTTATTGCAAAAAAAATTATTTAAAAATTAAACTAATAACTTAACATATTATATATTCTTGTAGGAAATTAATTGAACTAATACACTCTTTATGAATCAATTTGAAATCAAAAAATTTATTCAATTGAGCTATTTAATTTGCATAATTTATGCATGTACTTTTTGTTAGACTTAAAATAAACATGACTCTTAAAATTTGGGTGAATTTTTGGATGGATGATGCCTGAATAAGTGCTAACACTTGTGTTTTGGGAGCCAAGGCTCATGGAGGACATTCAGAAACCTTTGGCACATGGTTTTACTTGTTTTCCTGCCTCTGACTATTTTTTTGGTTGATACAGATGCAGCAGTCCCTTACACCATTGTTGGGCACAGGGCACACACACCTGCTCCTGTGGCAACTTCTGTAGGCTACCATCTTTATTTTATATATGTTCATTTCAAAGTGCTTCAATGACGGAAGGGTTACATTTACATCTTTTCGTAACTTTTCCTGTTAAGTGTTATTTGTATAGAACATAGGCACTGAACAGCATGCGTCAAACAATGCTGAATTTAACCTTCTTCCTGTACTTGATGGTTTTTCTTTCATCCAGATAAAAATATGTCAGTCTGATAAATCCCACCCAAATGTTTGTGTTATCTAAAAATCACTTTGTTTTTGTTTGTTTGCAATATGTGGTAAGCCTTTGCATTATGGTATGCCTCACCGCCATTTCTCTTGTAACTGGTTTGCTCTTTGTTGATATTAGCAACACAGAGTGTTTTTTGGACCTTCTTCCCTCTGTATGCTGTTGTCAGTGTTTCGTCGTGCCCGTATGTAATGATCTGCCCAGGTTGCATTTTGACTTTCAAACTTTTTGTCAGTTCTTTTCTGTTGTGGCCGTTAGTTCCAGTTGTATGTGTGCGATGATTGGCTAACTCATGCACGAGTGGCATACTTGTGGAAAAAGACGTCTACAAACAGGTGGTACGCCCTCCTTAAATATGAGCCCAATCTGAGTAATCTCATTCAACTCTGTGAGCAAGCCCTTGATCATAGCTGCTTGGCCTTGAACCGGTAGATGAAAAATAAAAACAGGCTGATACAGAATCACAAACCGTATAAAGTTGTACGGTACTATCCATTTACGATGGTGCTTGTTTGGAAGATACTGGATCAACTGGATCTTTCTTTTAGTACCTATTTGGCTTTCATCTACACATCTCTTTTAGTTGGTTTATAGTGTTGTCTAAAATATGATTTGCATGTTCAACTCATGGATTAACAGTGTGCAAAAGTCATAGCCATCTTGTGCAAATGTGTGCTGTCAACCATTTGAAAAACAATTCAAGATTAATTCAAACCTATATCTGCACATGACATGGTGTTTATGAGCTGGATGTACTCCAGTAGGACTTAAGTACTCCAGTAGGACTTAAGTACTCCAGTAGGACTTAAGTACTCCAGTAGGACTTAAGTACTCCAGTAGGACTTAAGTACTCCAGTAGGACTTAAGCACTCCAGTAGGACTTAAGCACTCCAGTAGGACTTAAGCACTCCAGTAGGACTTAAGCACTCCAGTAGGACTTAACTGTTGGTTTATGGATCAAACCCAGTTTTAAAATCATGGAAATAAATGCCTTCATTTCACACACTGTTAACAGGCAGCCATTTTGATCTAGGGACTTTTTCTTGAGCTGAATGACTTAGAATGATGTCAGTATAGATTTTTGGGTTATCTTGCAAACATTTGAATGATCTTTAAAGTAAAAATATAGAATAAAGTACTGCACTGGGATGCTCATGTTTCCTTACATATTTACAGGCCAAATATCTTTGAAGAATTCATAGGATTCCCTAATCCTAAACCAGGTAAGGATCAAGAAAATTAAAATCCACCATCATCATTTTCATCTTTTTAATCCCTTTCCTGGTTGTTTTCATTGGTTTGAGCTTCATATTCACAGCTAGGAAAGGAAATATCGGAATCACAAAAGATACTTTGATCAGTGTCATTGTTGGACTTTTACGATACTACTTGCAACACACAAAAGCATCCACGTAAACAACAGAATCTAGTCAACAATCAATGAAAGCTGGAACAGAAACATTGCAAATCCCATGTACATGCATAGGGCCCTTAAGATATAGAAGAAGAAGAAGCCACCATTAAAATGTCAGGATTTACAAGAACTGCAAGAAGCAATCTGATTAGCTGGTACAAAGGCCCGCTAGCCAATCTTAAGGCTTGTTTTATCGGGGAGACAGATCAGCAATTTGTCTTTTTTGCCATTTGACTCTTAGGCCTGTAGTTCAGCCCTTTCATCTCCTAAAGGTTAATATTTGCCATCCTTTCAGTCCTTAAGTTTTCAGAACTTCAAGTGAGTGGTGGTTACCATTACTTGTCATTCTTTCAATCGGTATTGATGAGCTATAAATATACACTCATTTAGGATCATGGGAACTTTTCTGTGGTGTACAATGCAGCAGCTCTTTGCATTTGCATGTGACTGGACATGTTAATAGCTGCATCTATCAGTTATATATTATTAAAAATTTTGCCATGTTGTATGCCACAAATAAATCAAGTTTATTATATTATTTAGGAATTCTAAATTTGACTTAAAATTAGAAACATTTGTAGCATCCTAACCATGACTTACTTGCCAACTATAGCCAGACTCATGGGCGACTTCTTCATTTTTCTCTTTCTTTCCAACATATGGTCCAAATCTGGTTCGAGCTGGAAAAAATTTAGTTGCTACAACTCCAAGACCAGCACCTTGGATTTTTGATGTCTTAATGGCAAGTCCTTGGGGCAAAGTTTTCCAACAGTAGCTTGAGTCCAAACCTTTCTCACACTCTGTGGGGACCTAATCATTTTAAAGAGTGTATNTACCGAACTTAAATTAATGAATATTTTGGGAAAATGTACAACAATATAAAGAGTATGTATTTACAAAGATTTTTTTTAGAAATTCCAATTATTTGCAGGCAAAATTCTAAATGAAATAATAACTGTTCAAAAACATTTTATTGAATCACTGTATTAAAAAA
Source organism: Lymnaea stagnalis (assembly GCA_964033795.1). Classification (NCBI taxonomy): domain Eukaryota; kingdom Metazoa; phylum Mollusca; class Gastropoda; family Lymnaeidae; genus Lymnaea; species Lymnaea stagnalis. Next base: position 475,178 of record CAXITT010000153.1, on the reverse strand, counting down.
TGTAATAAACAAATAATCCACCATTCTTCAATCAACGGAAAATTCGGACTGCAGCCATTCAAACATGTTTCGTATAATGACAACATCTGTTCTTGAGTCTTCAATTGCTAATTCAATTTGAGTGGCAGTCTCTTCGTCTGATTCGTCTGCCATATTATGTTCACTAGCAGGAATATTGCAATGGACGACCTTATGTTTTTTCATTGCCGCCTGTGATGGGAAATATTTACCGCAGAAACATATTCTCTTGGAAATTCTCCCAGCCACCGATGGACAATAGGGATCAAAAGGCATGCTACTGTAACTGTGATCCGGCAGCAAATTTATGCAAAACTGCTGCACTCAAAAAAACACTACAATGTGGACATCCACTTTGTTCTAAACCCCCTGCCCCCCTTTGTCCACTTTTTGCTGAACCCCCCTCCCCCCTTTTGTATGGACGTCTTTTATGGATGACCCCCAGAGTAACAGGCTGACAGCTGTTTCTATCACATAAAATAAAATTGTTTTGGATAATTTGTATTCTTACAATGCAAACTGCTGGCATCTGAGCTAGTTAAAGAAAGAAGTTTTTTTTAATCATAGAAAAAACTTGCTTCATTAGGACGTTTTATTTTTCAGGTGAAGTAGAAAAAAGATAATGATACAGCTGTTTTTATGTACTGCATGGATTAAGTTCAGGTCGTAAAAAAGTATAAGAAAAACAATACTTTGTTTGATTTAATTCAATGGTGATCTGGGCAATGATGTTGTACTAATTTGTTGACCACGATTTAAAAATAGCACATTAATTCTGTACTTGAGCTACAGTTTGTAAAAGACAGTAATTTGCCAAATTCTAGGTCCATTAAACCTTTATTTTCTCTCTACAACACATAGATGGCTTTAAAAAAGGCCTTTCAGAATGTGAAATAATATGCCTGCTCTACAAAAGTTGTCTTTTATTTATTCCTTTGGTGTTCAATAATCTTATAATTAAAATTTCACTCAAAACCTCTATTTCCAGGGCAATAAAATGAAGAGCCATGGAAGTGTGTTTGCATCATTACTTAGTATATTAGCATTTATAAATACATTAGTGAAAGAGCAAAATTAATTGTAGATATTTATCCCCAAAACCTGTTAACAAACATAAATTTTTAAAAGAGCCCTTTTCACATTACAGTGGGACAGGAATCTTAGAGACATGCTTGTCAGAAGCTATCTCCATGCTCTTAAGCACACATCTGACCACATCACGCCAGATCTTAGAGATCACCACTGGGTTCCTGTGAGTGAGCGCATTGACCACCAAAATCTGACCCTGGCGTACAGCTGTGTGGAAAGTTCTGCACCTGACCATCTAAAAGAACTTAATTCCAAACTTGTAATCTTTAAGAACCTGCACTTCTCATCACAGTCACTTCTGAGAGTTCCCAGTGTGGATGACACAAAAAGAAGTCTTACAGAGAGTGCGTTCTTTTGAAACTATAGCTCCTAAATTATGAAACAGTTTGCCTCAATCTTTGACTTTGATGGAAATTAAAAATGATAAAAAATCATCTAAGAAATGGTCAAAGACTTTTTCCTTTAAACAGATTTTATGAGCATTCTAAAATAGCATGGACACAAGCTCTATACAGTAATCAATCATCATCATCACATGGGCACAAAAACTGCTATGTAACTTCTAATTGATTTTGAGAAAATTTTGGTTTTGTAAATTAACTATATAAAGCAAATTATATAGCATTTATATTTTTGTTATGGAGACATTTTAGACTTGACCTTAAAGGAAGTTTTTGATTCGTTAAAATACATAACATTCTGTAGAATGACACTTAATAAACCAGGCATAATGGATAACTTATTTTTGTAAAATAGTGACTAAACCGGTTTTGCAAGTGGCCTCCTCTAATTAGTTTAAAAAATAGGTAAGTAAGTCAAATTCACACCATAAAAATAGCTTAAATATTGTTAAAATTATGTTTTAAACTGTGCTTTTCCCCATATCCTTTCTTTTCTTTTCTTCTCAAGTTTTATCAATGACTTATGCTTACCTTTTCCCCTTCTTTCCATTAACTTAGTAGGTACCCGGTAGTAAATGAACTTTTATTATGCAAATGAAGTTTAAATTCATTCAAATTTTGTATTTGTTGCATTGATATAAACATTAGCCTAAACCCCTTAAATGTGTACTTTGTTTTTTAATAACAATAATTTTTTTTTTTTTTTTTTTTTTTGGTGGGGGGGGGGGGGGGGGTGTGGTGAAATTAGTGAAACAACTTTCTTTTCATGATCCTGACCAATAATAATAATATAAGATTAAGATGTATTTAATTGGACTTTCAATAATTAATCTTTTCTATTGTAATCAATATAATTGCTATCACACTGCTTTAAGTTTAGAGATTATTTATAGATAATTAGTGTTTAGAGTTGTTTTTTTTTAATTTGAAAGAATTTGATGAAGATCCAAAATTTAATGAAAGTCTAATGCATTTGATTTGCTCTAAACATGGAACTAAATATTTTGAGTAGACTAAAGACACTAAAATATAAAATTATTCAATTCTTACTTTTTTATCTTCAACTGGAACAAGGCCATGTAATGGGCACTCCGACATGTACTCAAAATTGCACTCTTCACAAACTGTAACAAGAAATTATTACATTAATATAATAGTAATACCTTAATTCAAGCTCAACTTCATCCAACCAACATACCATAGCCTGCCCCAAAGTTGAGATTAAAAGACTTTAGGAATAAATAACTCTCTAAAGCAGTGGTTATCAATATTCCTTATGTCGCGAACCTTTCATACAGTTCCTCATGTTGTGGTGACCTCAATATGTGTTTCCCAATGGCAATTACTACAATAAATTTTATGGGTGAAGAACATGACAAAGAACTACCACTATGTCTACACTTATGTGATCTCTATACTTTCTTACTTTTGAATCATACTAAAAGCTTTCAAACTATAAAAGTGTGAGCAGGAAAGACTATAGAGTAAAATTATTGTCCATAATATTAATAATAATTTTGAAACATACTAAATTTCATATTTAAATGGCAATTAATAATAATGTTATTAATATTATAAATTTGTTTAGTTCAATCAATATAATAAATAAAAAACTAGTAGCTTGAAACTTAAAGATAAAGTCTTTTTAAAATTAAAAAATAGAATAAGCCTATAGACATTTCAACTCCAATACTTACAAAAGAAATCCTCATCTTCAGGAATGGCTAGAGACATAAAATTTGTTATTCTTTTCTTCCTCAATGGATATATATGGATTTCCTCCAAATTCTCCACTTCTTTCTCGTTAACCTTGACCTTTTTCTTGAACTAGCAGATTTTTGTTTTAATAAGAACTAATAGTTCATTAAATAAATTGAATAAGTATTCTACATTCATTGACATCAGATTTCATTACCAAATTCAAGCATGAAGTTTAAATTTGATGCTGAAAGATTGTAAAATATGTCAACAAATTTTAACCTAACAACTGTTTAAATAATTTTTAACTTTAAGATTGAAGCATGTTTTATCTCTGGTAAACATTAATTTTAAATACCTTTTTTTGCAATTTATTATAATACAAAAATATTTCAAATCTAACCTTTTTCCCTTTTTTTGACTTCCCTGCTTTGCTTTTAGTGGAGTCAACTTTATCTTCTGGAATTTTCCAAGAGGTGACCTGTTTTTTTCTTGTACCTTCCAAAACATGCAATAAAATTTAATAAAATGTTTTGTTAAAATTCAAATGTAGAGAAAACATAAAGTAATCCAATTTTAGTTAATAGATTTATAATTTCTGCTTAATAAGGGTTAAAAAAATAATTTTAAAAAATTAAGAACTCGGCTTCCTAAATAAGTATTTTTCAATTTTTTATAAAAGATGTTAAATTTGGGGTCAATAGTATTTCTCATTTTAATGCAACTGAGATGACAATGAGAGCAAAAAATCTAGTTTGCTCTGTTTTAAACTGCCAGAACTAAGTTGGATAGCCTAGAGCAAACAAAAAGGTTGAATGCAAAAAGAAATCTGGCACGCAACAACTGAGAGCAGTCTGCAGAAAAGAAACCTCTCAAAATTGGCCAATAATAAAAAAATTGCAATCCTTAATCTTGCCTCAAGTACCAGTTTGGGCAAGATAACTAAATGCAATGAATGAATATTTTTACTGATTTTACCTGAAGTTACAGCTGCTTTTTCTACAGCTGGCGTCCATTCATAATCTGATCCTTCTGAGTCTGAGACCGAAATACTATTGTAGACACTGCATCTATCCTGTGACTTTTTCTTAACCATGAATTCTGGAGGTTTTACAGGTAAACCTGCAAGAGCAAGGAATAGAGCTTCATTTCTAGCTAACACTTTATAAAAGTTATCTCTACTTCTCTATAACTATTTTATAAAAACTCTACTTTCCATAAACAATCATGTAACTCATCTGTTATGAAAAACACTTTATAAAAAGTTATCTTTACATCTCTACAAATATACTCTCAATCTTGCATGATAACTATTTTATAAAAATTCAACTTTCCAATATACATTTATATAACTTTATATGTTATGAAAAATTAAAGTTGTGATCATTCAATGATGCTATCATAATTTATCAGATTAAATAGTTCCTCTCAATACACTGTCATTGAATTTCTATTTTTTTAAGCGCAAAAATAAAATTAAAAATAAACTATAAATGTAAAAATAAATCTGTTTGTTAAAAAATTTGCTTAAGTCTTTTTTTAAAATCCATTTATTAAGTATATGCGTAATATGTAGTATAGATAATAAAATTTATATTTTTAAAAAAATTACGGTCATATAATTTTTGTTTTGGTTTTACTGACAAAGGTATTAGCCAAAAAAAAAAAAAAAAAATTTATTCTGTCCATTTATTACTCTTTTACTTAATAAAAATCATGTCTTTAATTTGCTCTTACCAGCTTGTTTAAGAACTTCATAATTTTGTCTCAAGCTCATCAAGTGTAGTCTTTCATAGGCAGGTATAGCAGCATATTCTTTAGGTGTAAAAAACTCCTCAATAGTTAATGCATATTTTGGGGGACTTTTAAAACACTTCTCCATGGTATGATGACTTGTAGTTATCTCAAGACTTTATAAATGGAAGTAATACAAGCCTTGAACAGAATTTTTATTTTTTAAAATTTGTCCACTAACTCAAATTTGAAAAGAGAGAAAAGAAATTAAGTTAGTATAAAAATCGGGAAATGGGACATCAACTGCTTCCTTTATTTAATAGTGCTATTTTAGATTGGAATCATTTTCAAAAAATGAAAAGATTAATATAATTTCGTAAACAATAGACTCATTTATTTGAATTATATTGTAACTAGAGATTATTTATTTGGTAAATTAAAGTATTCTAATCCAGTATAGCTGTCAGTTTCCCCATTGACTATTGCATAGAAACTTGAATGGTGCCTTTGGTGTAAGCCAGACGTTCCAAAATTGTGAGTCATTTTCACCACAAAATTTAATTATACATCTACCATACTTTTTGTAAACATGTAACTCAATTAAAAATAACTGTTGCAAAAGCTTTTACAAATGGTTACTTGTTGGCGCTCTATGATAATTAGTTTATAGATCGCTACTGATTTTACGCTGTATTAGAATCGAATTAGATTTTGTAGATTGTATTTATTAAGCAAATATTTAACATGAATAAAAGTCAAGTTAAGTTTTTTAAAAGCATTTCTTCTCATTGCAGTCGAATTGTTTTGTGTTTTCCACTTAACAGGAAAGTACCTCTAAAAATATGATAAATTATGAAATGTCTACAATTCTTTATTACCTTAGGTATTTTAAATTTAAAACTAACTAATGAAAATCTGGAGGATACATCTCACTTAGTATATCTCCAAGCCTGAACTGATGTCCAGGATTGCGCAGACTACAACAGCACCAAAGAGGCTCAAGAAAATATGGAATGACAAAAATATAGCCCCAAGCACCAAAATCAGGCTGATGCGCTCATTAGTCCTCTCCATTTTCCTGTATGCCTGTGAGTCCTGGAAATTAACATCCGATCTTGAAAGGAAAATAAAGGCGATGAAGATGAGATGCTTGAGAAGCATTTTTGGCATCTGCTATAGCAGACCTATTTACCCTCAAACTCTTAAAATCGTACAATATCATCACAAAGTCATTTAATACGTTATATTCATAGTAAAAAAAACATACAGTATATACAATCTATACACCTCAAAATCGTACATTGTACGCCAAAATCCTAAGAGTAAACAGGTCTGCTATAGGGACCATATCTCCAATGATACAGTGAAAGAAAGGGTTCGTCAGGCAATTGGGGAGTACGATGACCTACTGGTGACTGTGAAAAAACTGAAACTACAATGGTACGGCCATGTAACAAGCAAACAAGGGCTTGCCAAAGAAATATTGCAGGGCACCACAAGAGGAGGGAGACGAAGAGGAAGACAAAGAAAAAGATGGGAGGATAACATCAAAGAGTGGACAGGACTAACACTGGGTGATGCTGTGCGCAGTGCAGAAGACAGAGACGAATGGAGGAGAATAGTTCACATGTCATCTGTGGCGCCCCAACGGTCCAAGGACAAAGGGAAATGATGATGATGATGAATGAAAATCTGGAGGATATATCTCACATATTTTTTTTTTTTTTGGTTTAAACATTCTTAAAGTAGAATGTTTATCTGTATGCTGAAAATGAAATATACAATGCAATCAAAACACATTCCATTTATTTGGATCAATAAAATAAATCTTATCTTAAATTAAGTTAAATGCTAAAAAATAACTGGCTGCTGGTCAAACAATTATCTGGGAGTTCGCTAAACTGTGCAACTCACTATATGAACACATACAATGTATTACCTAGACCAGGCCTGCACAACATATGGCCCGAAGGCAGCATATGGCCCGCAAAGCAACGAAATATTCTTTATTATTATTATTTTCTTAATATCCTGTCCTATCATCTTTCAGGCCCGAAAAACTTTTCATAAAGTATTACGGCCCGCACAAGCTTTTCATTAAGTATTACAGCACACCTTACATTTTTAGTTGTGCAGACCTGACCTAAGCTGTTTGGAGCCCGGGAACAAAATTAATTTTTCAAGCCCACCTCCCCCTGCCAAACTCTGAAGCCCATTACTTTCATCAATAAAATACTATCAAAGCCTATTTTGGCGCTCATGCTAGTCTGGCACTTGGGGACATCTGTTCCCCTCTGAACAGCCCCCACAGCCCCCCCCCCCCCCCAACGGTCTATGATACACACCTATGTGTGAGCTTGCATTTTTGAAGGGAACATGTTTTAATTTTATTGGTTTGGAGATACTGTAGTAAGACACACAAATAGCCAATTCTAAATCACTAATAGATTTTAGGACACATGGTACCGGTATAAATTTATTTCCTGAATAGCTGGTTAATGTAAAGAAAAATAATTGCAAGAAAACAGAAGCTTATTTCGTTCATAAAAATAAGAGATCACAAAAATGCTATGAGTAGTTTAAGCTAGATCAACAGAGGAGAATAAGGCCTTGTTGAAACACAGTAAACCTCATGACAGCAACACAATAATAATTTACTCAAATTTCATAACTCATTCATGATACAGCTTTTTATTACAGTTGTGTTTGTAACTCAGAGATAATTAGGCCTATACATAAAAGTTAAAATATTTCATTTTAATAATAGTTTTTGGTCAAATTTTTTGCTTCGCATTAATTTATGATTGAATTATATTCCTCCTTCACCCCCCCCCCCCCCCCCCGTAAAAGTTTAAATTCAGTTTAATATTATATATATATATTATAATCTGTAATCTACCACTTCAGTATGGGTTATTCTAAAATTTGGTTGTTTGGTTTGAAGAGCATTTAAATGAGAGAGTGGGTAGGCCTACTGGGTACTGTTTTCTCATTGAATTGCCAGACCAACATTAGTTCATTTTACAGGACTACATAGTACAACACTCTGTTTTTGTCCATCAACAAAATTTTGTTGATCCAAATGACACTACAGTTCGCACAGAGAATATTGAAAATTTGCGGATGCCTGCAAAGCGCTAACTGAAAAGATAGTTTGGCACAAGCCGAGATTCTTTTCATTTATATTTGCATGAATTAATACTTCGCAATCATTTTCCTGAGATGATAATTTTAAGAACTTCCTTGTTACCTGGGGGAAAACAATATAACTATGCATAAACTTAAGCTGTTTTCTTTCCTTATATTATTATTTGATTTTTTAAATTTTTATATTTTAAATATTTTGTCTGTTGAATTATTAATATATGAGCTGAAATGAATATTTACATTAGGATGTCATTTCCATTTATTTGATCAATAAAAATGTTTTATCAGTAGAAAAAATATCCAAACTGTTTAATTTGCGCATATTCTACCATTTTAATTTCTTCATACACACTGCTTTTCACCAGCCAGAAAATAATTTTAAATAATAATACAAATAAATTGATACAATTAAGTTTCGAGGTCTACCATAAATAATTATACTTTATACTAATACTAGTCTAATTAAGTCTATAGACTATTGTATTATATTAATAATAATATAATACACTATAGATTCATTTGATTCAAATATCAATATTGTGACTTTACCTCTTCTAGACTTAGACTACCCTTTAACTCTGCTAATAATAAGTGGAAATTGATTTATAACATGTATGAGTATGTAGGGTAACGGAGGGCATTAAGCCCCATGTTTTTAAGAACCTTTTGTTTTTCCCTTTGAAAAAAATTATTATTATTAAATTCAAACTGAAAATGTTTTTAAGTAACAGACCACACATCTTTCTTTAAGTACACAAGATTTAATGGGCAAGATTTAATGGGCAAGATTTAATGGGCAAGATTTAATGGGCAAGATTTAATGGGCAAAATTTAAAGCCATATAGTGAAAAAGAGGTTTAAAAGTTAAAACTAATAATGACTTAAATTTTACAAAATGGGGGCAATAAGCTCCTGCCTGTTCAATGGAAATATTTTCACATAGGCTGTAGGCAATTCTTACAGAACCACTCCATGGCTTCAATATTAGCTTCTTCTAGGATTTCTGTGCATTTAACATGGTACCAAATGTCACAACACATCCATTCTTCTCCTTGTCCTCCATGCACACCACACTTAAGGCACATTGTGTTTGCCATTGTCCTCATCACTGTCACTATCATCTCCATCTGGAAGATTTCTTCTTTTTCTCATGTTCTTTTGTCTTGGAGTTTTATCTTTTTTTTTGCTGCTTCTTCTCTCAGTCACTTCAAACATGCATCAAAAGCATCCTTGTTTAGAGGGTGTTCTGTTTTTCTAGGGACCACTTTCTGATGGCGTCCAATGAAGCTACTCAACCAGCCCCTTCTAGGTCAACCATCCACAAAAGGCATTTCAAGATCATTTTCCTTCACAAATTCTTGAATGATGTCTTTCACCTCCTCTTTACTGAAACCTCAGTCCCACTCGGCCAACACAATAATGCAGTCTGCTAGCTCTTCTTCTTGATCAGGCGTCAAAGCCTCCCTTTATGAGAATTTACTGTTATTTCACCTCGTACTCTCCTCAAAAGTGCCTTTAAATCAACTCCAAAATACTTAGATGCCTGGTTGGCAGACATAGGATTACCCATGACAGAATTGTAGGCATCTGCCATTGTCTGGCTCGTTGCATAGGAATTCCTGCCTCCTTCCTCTTTCTTTTTTTTTGGTCCGAACCATTCTGCAAAATAAAGGAGGCAATACGTTCCATTTTCAAAACTGTATTAAATTTTTTTTTAATAACTATTTGTACAAATTAATAACTTTGTTTTCAATTTAAATTATATCTGTTTAATGTTTATTGAATTAAAACATGGATTTTTATTTATCTGATCAATAGTATTTGTTTTTTTTAAATAATCTTTTTAACAGTTGGGGGTATTAAGCCCCTGCTAATTAAAATAATTCTTTTTATAAACTAATTAAATAAATAAATAACCTACAGAACAATATTTCTCTTACAAATGCTTTCTATTCAAAAATCTCTAAATCATTTTACTTTGCGAAAATGGCCAGCTTCATTTGCTCTACAAATATCAGTATTTTAACTCATTCATTATAATTATACGCACATATAGTTAAAAACTAAAAAAAAGTACTTACTTAGTTTATCTGTACTTGTATTTTTATGGAAATTAAAATGTCTCAATGAAGAAATACAATTTCAAGTAAAAACAAACAAGCACTGGCTTAGCTGAAGTTTTACAAATGGTTTGATTAATTGAAGACGGCTGAAAACTAGAGGGGAAAAGCACTCATCTAAAAAGGAAAATTAAAAATCAACACCATAGGTTAGAAACCTACTCCTCTTTACTTTGTTTTTGTCTGGTTTTAGCGCCCTCTCCTATTTTTTTCTGTTTTAGTTAGGATATGTATATTTATATTATGTCATGTATTAGTGTAAATTTAATTTATACTTATTTAAATGTGTTTTGTTTGTTTGTACTGATGAAGGCATGTGCCGAAACGTTTACTTGAACTTATATTGTTATATTGACACAATTTGTTCGTGTCTTATTAATCTATTTTAAAGCTTATTGCTGTCCAACACTTTTTATAATTAGAAACCCAAGAATGGTTGTGAAAAGTTCTCCGATTAACGATTGTTTAGTAATTGTCTATCAAGTAAAGTGTAAAGCGTAATGCCCTTCTTTCTTCTTACAATAATATCAAGCATTTTATTGTATGAACTGAGAAATTGGGTTTAATACCCCATGGGGCTTAATGCCCTGCGTTACCCTATAGTATAATAAAGAATAAAGGCTTTTCTCACGTTTACGCTTTCCAGATACGTTCTGGCCTGGCCCTGGGCCTGGGGTTTGAATTTGAAGCTACTCGCACCGGCAAGTGTGGTTGACTATTTTGAAGAAGTAAGCTATATTTTTTTTTTAAATAATGGTTCAATGCAATGAAAGATTTATTGAACACAAAGTAAATGTAACTTATATATAATGATTAAGTTTTATGATACATCCAATAATAGATAACACTGATGGCAACAAAGGTTATGTAAGAAAAGAACTTTGTTTGAATTTGAAAGGCGCCACCAGCTGCTATTATTAGCGGTAGTTGTATTCGATCTTAATTTGATGTCATACGATCATAGTAAGAATACCATAAGATAAATTAAACTTTTCCTTTAGACAAAATACTTTTTATCTGGTGGAAAAAAAAATCAATCTTAAAGTAACTATTTAAAAATAACAAAAAGAATAAGTCTAAAAAAAAATGTTATTAAAATATTTAACAGGGCATAAAACAGTTTTAAACGTAAAAACAAAAAGTACATGAACTATTAAGTATTCGTATACTGAAGTAATATTTTAAAAAAAAATCTTTCAATACTTAAATTAAAAACAATATTTTTTAAGGGAACGAAATAAATGTAGGCCTACATCATATCATATCTTTTTAAAAATGTCTAAAAATTATTTAAACAAGACATGGTGAAAGTTTGGGGGATTCACTAATATAAGTAATATTAGAGACCATCCTTTGGGGCCGTCCATAAAGTGCGTCAAGCTCCAGGAGGAAAGGGGAGTGTAAGAAAGTGTGACAGGGGGGAGGGGGGTCAGCAGGCCATGTGTGACGTCATGCATTTATTTTTTTACTTTTATTTATTATTTTTTTTAGGAGAATTAATAGTTTTAAAAATAATTTTCAAGACTTTTGTAAAACATTTGAATTAGTTTTATATTAAAATAGCATGAAATGCGTATCTCCTGAATGTGTTCACGATTCCTCTCGCTAGCAGCGCTAGTGTGCTGTTGCGAAGCCTTGTTTTATGTATAGCCTTGCTTTCGTCATGCTGGAAGTATTATTATTTCTATGTTGTCAGCTGCATAATTATGTCACTGTCCTTTTTATTATTTAATCACTGGGTGAGGTCAAGTTTCGCTAATCTACTTCTTATCCTGTGTAAAAAGATTGCATAATCGGAAGAATATCTAAAACCTGACCTCACCTATTGTAAATGAAAAAGCAGCAGATAAATGATGTGTATTATATAATTGTCTAGTCTAATTTTTGTTTTCAAATTCAATCTAGATTGAGTTACTGATTAAATGAATAATTGTGAGAACTGTTGACAGTTAACTATTCTACTATTAAAGTCATTTTAATAATGTGATAGTTCTTTTAAGTGGAAATTTTATATTTTAATACAGTTAATAATGAAGTGTGTTGCATATACAATTTTAATTAGGTGTTAGTTAAAAAAAAAATTGTTCGAAAGTGTGACGTACTTTAGGGGAGGGGGGGGGTCCGAGATTTGTGATCCGGGGGTGGGGGGAAGTAAAAATGGTCAAAAATTGCGTGACGTACTTTATGGACGGTCTCTTTTAGAACGTACTAAAAAAAAAATCAAATTTCGACCCCTCCCCCTAAAAAAAAAAGCAAATTTCGACCCCTCCCCCCTTTGGTACGTGTACTTTTTGGGCAACCTCCACCCCCAAATGCGTACGTACAAGAAGCTTTCAGCACCCCCCCCCCCCAAAAAAAAAACCAACAAAACAACAAAAAAAACAAAAAAAAAACAAGAAAATCAAATAATTTATAGATAATTGTGATGTCACAGATTTTAAAGAATGTGCCACGGGTTTAAACCGCCGACTGTTTGCCCAGCCCAGTGGTTGCCAAAATATACGCCCGTGTCACTCTTGGTGCCACACTGCCTTCGGGCAGGGCCCTGAGAATGGGGCAAAGAGTCACACAGGGTGCCAACATCATGGGCACCAAAATCGTCTTTTAGATAAGATGCTACTAGTGAATTTAAAAAAAAAAAATCCCATATAGGTCCTACTTCAGAATGACAGGGGGTGCCAAAAATCACCTTTTTTTCTGGTCCACCCTGGGGGCGTTTTTCTATAAATTAAGTGGCACCATTTTCTGGCTCCACCCAGGTACCGCATTTCCTCGACATGGCCCTGTCCTGGGTTGCTTCAGCTTCATTACTGGGGAACAGCGAAATATTGCTTTTTTCATTAGTTTTTTCTCATTTTTAATTCTTTGTTACATCCACAAGTCTTGGTGCAAACGCTTGAGCCACTACTGCTTGCATTTACTAGAGTTTTACCTTGCCATTTATTTCATTTTGCTAATGTTTTCGCTTTTGCGATTGACTTTATTTGAATTTAAGAAAGAGAGACTGGTGAAATACTACTTACACTTCGCATAGGTGTCGGAAATTTAAAAAAAAAAGAGAAACAAATGGCGGATCCGATGGTGGGAGGGGTATAAGTTACACGCACATTGAAGATAATTCTTACAAAACATTGCTTGATATTGTTACAGTATTCGAGATATAAATATGCTATTTTTGGAGTGTCAAAATTACAGGAAATATTATTGTAGAATTTTTTAATAAATGCACGTACTTTTGCCGTGACATCCCCCACCCCCGGGCTATACGTACGGAAAATCTCCAAATCGACAACCCCCCCCCCTCCCACTCAGTGCGTGCGAACTATATGATGGCCCCTTAGGAGACGTTGTTTTTCCGACTATTTCCTCCAAGGAGAGGTGGAAGGGGGGGGGGGGGGGGGGATTTCGGTTTTTCGGATGGGCAGTGCCAGTGGACAGAGCTGTAGTTAATGGGGGCATGTGTCGGCAGATGTCCCCAAGCGCCAGACTAGAAGGAGCGCTAAAATGGGCTTTGATGGTATTTAATGGATGGAAGTAATGGGTTTCAGATTTGAGGGGGGTAAAAATGAATGCTGTTTCCTGTCGCCAAACACTTTAGCTACACCACTGCCTACGCCGCTGCCAGTGACAATGGAGTGATGCACGCAGATGTCATTTTTTATTTGGATGAAGAGGCAGCACTTTCTAAAAACTGCAGAGTTTGTAATGTGAAAAGCACAAGGTACCGGCAACTTGGGGCGCAAATCGAAATTCTCCCCAAATAGGAAAAAGCGTCGCATGTGTGTGCCGCGTAAGAATAATAGAACGGGGAAATAAAAAACATATTTGCTGATCTAAAGGCTAGCGAAGAAAATGTCATCGGAATGCTAAATTTAAATTAAACTCATTAACTAACCCCTAACTTTTTTTCCCTTACAAAACACGTTCGCAAAAGCTAAGCTTGGCCGGCTGCCAGCAAAAGTTAAGCTTGGCCGGCTGCCAGCAAAAGTTAAGCTTGGCCGGCTGCCAGCAAAAGCTAAGCTTGGCCGGCTGCCAGCAAAAGTTAAGCTTGGCCGGCTGCCAGCAAAAGTTAAGCTTGGCCGGCTGCCAGCAAAAGTTAAGCTTGGCCGGCTGCCAGCAAAAGTTAAGCTTGGCCGGCTGCCAGCAAAAGTTAAGCTTGGCCGGCTGCCAGCAAAAGTTAAGCTTGGCCGGCTGCCAGCAAAAGTTAAGCTTGGCCGGCTGCCAGCAAAAGTTAAGCTTGGCCGGCTGCCAGCAAAAGTTAAGCTTGGCCGGCTGCCAGCAAAAGTTAAGCTTGGCCGGCTGCCAGCAAAAGTTAAGCTTGGCCGGCTGCCAGCAAAAGTTAAGCTTGGCCGGCTGCCAGCAAAAGTTAAGCTTGGCCGGCTGCCAGCAAAAGTTAAGCTTGGCCGGCTGCCAGCAAAAGTTAAGCTTGGCCGGCTGCCAGCAAAAGTTAAGCTTGGCCGGCTGCCAGCAAAAGTTAAGCTTGGCCGGCTGCCAGCAAAAGTTAAGCTTGGCCGGCTGCCAGCAAAAGTTAAGCTTGGCCGGCTGCCAGCAAAAGTTAAGCTTGGCCGGCTGCCAGCAAAANTTTGGGGGGGGGGGGGGGGGGGGGAGAATTTTGTTCAAGCGTCGCGTGAGGCACTTAGGGTACCCTGTGCCCCACACATGAACCCCTGGGTGATCATTTGGCACAAGCTTAAATTCCACCCCTTACTGTTATATTGAGTGGTGTCAGGGAAGGGTGGATCATAAATTGGGAGTGCCGAAGACTGAAGAGGAAAAGCGGAGGCATGGGTCCCCTTAAAGAAAAATTGTTAATAAATTCAATTTTCGGGGATACATTTTGGTTTCAGAGTTTCTTTCAGACAACTTGGGAAGTGGGGAAGGGGGGGGGGGTTCAGGTTTCAGGTTTCCGGGTAAAAAACGCCCAAAATTAGCCATAATAACGATCTAACTCCGCCCCAGCCGATCATGAAAAGAATTCATTCCAGTTGTGACACTCTTACGGGTATTCTTCTTGCCCTAGTTTAGTCTCACCCTCTTAAATCATTATGCATTTTAGCATATTGGCCTACCTAAATATAGTTTTGAAACATTCTATACATGATCACCGAGTAACGGTAGAGACGCTAGTTAAACATTTTGGTGTTACTTGACTTCTGAGCCATCGTGTGGTGAGCCCTGCAACCCCTATGGCTGCAGTGGGCCTTGGATATATTAAGGTTCTAAGGTTGTGTTGTGGACACTTTTTAAATTATCAAATTTAAATGAGGGGGGGGGGGGGGGGGGGGACACAAAACCTGAAATGGCAGGGGGCCTCAAAAGGTCAAGCGATGGCTTTGCATAACCTGGTTATGTTATACAAATATTAATGTGTTTTTCAATTATTTTTAAATCTATTTTTGGGATAAAGTAGCCTACTTGATTAATAAATGATTTTTAAAAAAATCTATAAATCTTTCCAAAAAAGGTTTTCATCACTAACTCACTCTCTCTCTCTCTCTCTCTCACACACACACACACACAAACACACACAAACACACGCAAATTTAAAAAATAGCAACTTAGGTATAATAATTAAATTTTCTAAATATGTCCAAGTTTTGCCAGAGTCAAAAAGAGAAAAATACTGGTACGTATAAAGTTTTATAGCCTGCATTTTTATGGCTTTTTAAAACTGGTCATTTTTACCAATCATACATGAGCGGCATAATTGTGTAAGAAGAAATGAGATGTTTACAAAAGACATCCATTTATTTGTTTAAATTAATGTATGATTTTATCTGAGGGAAATCGCATAAAAGTAAAGTATACATTTCTTTTAATGTTCAGTTGATTGAAAAGTTTATTTTGAATTAAAACTGCTAAAACTTTCCTGAAATAAATAACAAATTGCCTCTCGATATACTTTTTTTCTAAAATTTAAAACTAAATCCATAGTATTTATTTTTAATATTAAGTTTAGAAAGAAATATTTTTTTTCTCAAACTCAAACTGTCAAACTAGTTCTAAAAATGGAGTTGCCAGAATAATCGAAATTCAAGTTCAAAAATTGTTTGATTTAATTTTAAATTAATTTTCTACAGACATTTTTAATGAATTAAAAATTAAATTAAAAAAATAGCATGCAAATTGATGGGGAAGATTGTTTATTATTTTTATATTAAAAATAGCAAAGCAGAAAGGAGTTTAATAAACATAGGCCAAGTTTTATTCAGGAAACTGTGAAACAAAATTTACTTCATTTTTAAAAGAAAACACAAACGCGTTTGATTTTATTCATGGAATAGAGTATATTTAAAGGCTGCGAATATTCGCAAGTGAGAGGTTGGGATTAAAAAAAAAAATATTTGAAATATTATTGTTGGGTTTGCAAGACAAAATGAGGTATCAAATGAAAAATAATTGAATGAACTATATGTTTGTAAACTTACTTATTCAGTTTAACTAAAATAAACTACCACAAATGACTTCCGCATGGGATTTAGTCTAAAGGGACCCAAATACGAATAGCCGCTATTTATGTTTTATAAAGCCGCTATTTATGTTTCATAAAGGCAACAGTTAATATTCTTGAATTTTTTTTTTTTTAGAATAGCGACTATTTCCTTTTGGAATCTCTTCCCCCCACCCCCCTCACACGAGGGGTGTCTGAAAGGATGGTACTATTCTGTAAATAATATTTTCTAATAGCACTCCTAGTAATAACAGAACGCCTAAATACTAACTAATTATAATGATTTGCTGATGATACCACCATCGTTGGCTTAATATCTGAAGGAGAAGGCATATAACGCAACTTAGTTACAAGCTTGTGCGATGAAAATGTTCTCCAGCTGAGTGTCTCAAAAACAAAGGAAATTTTTGTTGATTTCAGGAAGGGGAAACACCAGATTGCAGATCTCACATAAAAAAATCAAAGTGTAGAGAAAGTGGAGGCATACAAGTACTTAAGTGTCACCATTAATAATAAGCTCACATGGCATGACCACGGCCAAATGCTGCATAAGAAATTCAACCAAAGACTGTTCTACCTCAAAAAACTGCACAATTTCGGGGTAAAAAAGAAAGTCGTTAACTTATTCTACAGTGCAACAATTGGAAGCTTTTTAATTTCAGTATTACCTGCTGGTGTGGGAATTCAAAGTCTGATATTAAACAGTGCATAAACCGACTAATCAAGAAAGCTAGAAACATAACACAAACTAAACATCCTTCACTTGAAGAACTATTTGAAGAAGGATATTTTTGTAAAACTAAACACATTTTGGATGATACCCCCCACCCTCTTCATCACAGATACTTAGGATCGGGCCGTTCAGGCCGAATTCTTTTCATCGGGTCGAGGACTGAAAGATATAAAAATTCTTTTTCTTCCCCAATCTGTACGAATTTACCGGCATGCTCCCTCTGAAGTCACACATCTTCATGAGAACTAATAAGTACCCGATTTGGCTAAGAGAACTCACTAATTGGCTGTTTGAAATAATTTATTATAAATGTCTTGTGTTCAAATTGTTTTATTTATGTGCTCAAAATGTATAATGCAATCATAAAACATTTCCATTTGTTTGGATCAATATTAGAATCTTATCTTATCTTAAATGAACATTGACACTGACAATATTTTACATGCACAGCCCGTCGACAACGAAGGGCGGAATGGAAATTAAAAGTTAACCAAAAGAATATTTCTTACAATTTTCCTGAAGCAGAGGAAAGAAATAAAATTTAATGTACCATGTAAATCGTCCGTTTACGAATCACTGGCTATGAATGGGGACATCATCGTCGTAACACTAGATCCATTTAGGAAGGGTTTGAGGGGGGGGGGGGCTTTTTAATCCCATGGCACAGGTGGATACACCACGTGACTTGTGACTACCACTAACAATTGCAATTTAAAATAATAATTTTTCTTTCCCATTTCACAAACCTGGGCCCCCATAAATATCAAATGGTCCGCAATGACCACATCCACCCTGAGCTCTGTGTGCACGTTTCCAGTTTTTTTTCTTTTTTTTTAAAATGAAGTTCAAACAAAGTAACTTAGAATGTTTTTTTTTTTATTTAGTAGAATATTTCAGCCGGGAAATCCACAGGCAAAACTTTCATTATCCAAATTTAGATTGGGAAAGAGAGAACCTGTCCCTAAAGGTCAAACAAAAACATTTGTTTTGTCTTAAATTACCATTTTTTTAGTGTGTTCCATAGCAATGGATGTATAAAGAGTTTACTACAAAGGGACAATTGACTGGCTTAATAACAAGCTGTCGAAATTTTTTATGTCAAGAAGGCACAGCACATTGACATGTTTAAATTTATTGGGTCACGTCAGTTACAATCCAGAGGCGTCATCATAGTGGTTGGTGTCACCCTGTGCGTTAAACTCATGACGTCGATCCCCCCTCCCCCTTATTGCCCCCGACCCAACCCCCCCCCCCCCCCCGACCTGCACCCAATTATTCTTTGAAAAAAAAAAACAGATAATCAGAATCGCGTATCGACTTGTTAGTAAATTACGTCCCATTCCTTTTTACCTTTAATCCCACGCTGTCAAGCCTTTAATCTTTAATACTTCCACCAGGTGTGGATTGCTGGTTGCTTACATGAACTTTTTTTTTTACACTTCCAAGGTACAAGTGTGTCAGCAAAAAAATATAAAAAAAACAAACCCAACATAAGCCTCATCTTGTTCATATTGAGACTACCTAGAAGCTTTGATGTGATCTGTTGACACAGTCGAATTCGTCTTGAACATGAAACATTTTGTCAAATTATTGCTTTGTTATTGTTATTATTTGTGGGTGAGGTGTTACGTTCTTGGCCTTGAAACAAATATGGCAGCTTTAACACATGAGTGTCATTTTTACACTGAGAGCCGCTGCTTTTATATGAATTAAAAAAAAAAAGCAACATGATTTTAATTGTGAATTCTTGTTTGTTTTTTTGTTTTTATTTTTTTTGTGATAAATACAGGAGACAATTTTTATATTGCGGAATTCATTATATAATCGATAAGGTCTTAATAGTGTTGTTAGTAAATTATTGGTATTTTAAAAAATGTATTCATCTTCATTCCCATATAAATATTATTATAGAACCGGCTGATGTCATCAACTAAGTGACACATTTAACTTAAATTTAAAAATAAAAAATGGCAACTTTTTGTTAATGTTTAAGTAAGCTACCCTTTAAATTTAGCATAGAAAAAACTCTTAATACTTAATAAACTACAATGCTAAAGCAACAATTTTATAATTTATTTTACTGAAATGCGAAATAATAATAGGCCTACTTAAAGAAAAAAAAAAAGAAAAAATTTGGGGGGCGATCACTCTAAATATTTAGTCACTAGTAACCAATACATTTTTGTGACGACGTGTCGCGAGGGGGGGGGGGTTGTTTAAGCAATGTGACGTCACATTCTTGAAAAAATGTATCTTCTTAATATTAGATCACAAACAATTTTAACTGTTTTCTTTTATTTAAAAAGCATTTGTTTTAAAGAAATTACGATCCCTGAGAGAATCAGAACAGGATTGCGAGGTCCGAGAAAAGGCCTCTGATCAAGTTACAGGACGGTGGAGGGGAAACAGAGTATTAAAGAGACTTTGGCAGTCATTAGAACTGATATCGAAATGTGGAGATGGGAATAATAGAATTATGGCAACCACTACTGAATTCAAACCAGGAGCCAGGATGATCAATAAAATAATCGGGGCCACTCAAATATAGAAGAAGAAGAAGGAGAAGTGAGATGGAACGAAAAATCGTTGACTGAGGGACGCGTGTTTGATCTTAATAAATGTTCTAGGGCTAGGATTCTTATCCCTTTCATAGCACTGCATCCCTTCTCAATTTCTAAACATTTACTGCAAGCCCCCTCCCCACCCAACGCCTCTTATAACTTATATTATATTAAATTTTTAAAAATAAAATAAATAAATATTTAGTTATTGTCGTTTTCTTTGATAAATAAACTTTCAAGAAAAAAAAAAACCAAAAAAAAAAAAAAACAAAAAAAAAAAAAAAAAAAAAAAAAAAAAAAAAAAAAAAAAAAAAAAAAAAAAAAAAAAAAAAAAAAAAAAGAAAAAAAAAACTTTTTTTTTTTTTTTTTTTAAAAAAAAAAAAAAAAAAAAAAAAAAAAAAAAAAAAAAAAAAAAAAAAAAAAAAAAAAAAAAAAAAAAAAAAAAAAACCAAAAAAAAAAAAAAAAAAAAAAAAAAAAAAAAAAAAAAAAAAAAAAAAAAAAAAAAAAAAAAAAAAAAAAAAAAAAAAAAAAAAAAAAAAAAAAAAAAAAAAAAAAAAAAAAAAAAAAAAAAAAAACCAAAAAAAAAAAAAAAAAAACCCCAACAAATTACCAAATGCAAGTCACGCGCAAACAAACTTCACGCCCAGGGTGACACCATTCAACAAATGAAAATGCATTAAACTGATTTTATTTTTGATAAAGGCAGGAACAACAAGTCAAGGCAGCAAATACAATTTATTTTCTGGGTCTTCCGCACCACAGGGTTGGGGGGGGGGGGGATGTTTCACCCCTGTTTGAGAACCACTGCTCTAGGGAGCATGTTTTTCGGACACAGTTGCAGTAATTCGATATCCATGAGATGTGATTTTTTTAAAAAGGTTTTGTAAAGGACAGTAGTGGACAGATGGATTTTCTATAAGGGTGTGGGGGTGCAGAGACTTGCGACTTTATTTTTTAGGATGTTTCTAACTTTTTTGTGACGATTTGTAGCGATATGGGAAAGGGGGAGCAAAAAATTGGCAAAGTTTGCGTGACGTCTTTTTTTATGGACGGCCCCTTAATCATGTCATATTGACAAAGGGCAAAGGGCAGACAAACCCCCGTGTAAAGCTTGATTTGGAGGAGGGAAAAAAGAACAACTAATTGATATTAGACAATCTTTCATCTAATAAGACACAAAATCATAATTTTTGTCCAAACAACCCCATGTTGCAAGCATGAGGTAGAGTCTCATAATGACAAACACAATTATTTCACTAATAACAGTCATTCCCGTCGTCAAGATTTCAACAGAGCTGGGCATTTCATGACACCCCTCACGCTTGCTGTGGGAATTTCATGACACCCCCACGCTTGCTGTGGGAATTTCATGACAACCCCATTTTTCCTGTGGGCATTTCATGACAACCTCGCTGTTGCTGTGGGCATGTTATGACAACCTCACTCTTGCTGTGGGAATTTCATGACAACCCCACTCTTGCTGTGGGAATTTCATAACACCCCTCACGCTTGTTGTGGGTATTTCATGACACCCCCACTCTTGCTGTGGGTATTTCATGACACACCTGAAAGGTTACTTTTACCAAACCTAACTCACTAATCACTGAAACGTTACTTTTCAAATCCTAACTCACTAGTCAATGAAAGGTTACTTTTACCAAACCTAACTCACTAGTAACTGAAAGGTTACTTTTACCAAACCCAACTCACTAATCACTGAAAGGTTACTTTTACCAAACCTAACTCACTAGTAACTGAAAGATTACTTTTACCAAACCTAACTCACTAGTCACTATAAGGTTACTTTTACCAAACCAAACTCACTAATCACTGAAAGGTTACTTTTACCAAACCTAACTCACTAATCACTGAAAGGTTACTTTTACCAAACCTAACTCACTAATCACTGAAAGGTTACTTTTACCAAACCTAACTCACTAGTCACTATAAGGTTACTTTTACCAAACCTAACTCACTAGTCACTGAAAGGTTACTTTTACCAAAGCTACCTCACTAATCACTGAAAGGTTACTTTTACCAAACCTAACTTACTAATCACTGAAAATCTGCTTTAAATAGAATTCACCACGATGCGGTGATGAAGCCGTTCAAACAAAGCAATGGTCCCAAGCAAAATTATGCTGTCTAACATCAAAAGACAGGCAGGCCAAATGCAGCAAAAAGAATTTTTAAAATATATTTTCAACGAATTGAAATTCACAATTTTAAGATTTGGGAATAAAAGAAACAAAATAATAATAAAAGAAATAATAGAAATTAAAGTGTTAAAAGTTAATAGAAATCGCCCAAAGTTGCGCTAGAAGCTAGTTAGTTATACATAGTTCCTACGGGTTTGCGGTTAATAGCGCATCAGAAGAAAAAAAAAACCGTAAGCCATTTCCTATTGCTAGATTGTTTGAGCTGCGCCAATAGGTTGGTCTTTTTAATCAAATAAATGGGCCTGAACGTAGAGAAACAACATCTAACATCTATACTGCAACAACATATCACATTGCCATAACAACATCTAATATTGCCACAAACACATCTAACATTGCTACCACAGAATCTAACATTGCTGCAACAACATCTAACATTTCCACAACAACATCTAGCCTTGCTGCAACGTCTTACATTGCCACGATAACATCTAACGTTGGGAACCATCCTAATTGCTTATACTGTCTATTGGCTAACTGCCCGTAGTGCTTGCTCCTTCGATAAAAGTCTTGGACTGCTATAAAGCTTTTAAGTAGATTAATAAGACACAAACAATGTGTTAAATAAAACACTATAATATAGATGTTAAGCTATAATAATGGTTAAACAAGATACAAATTTAAACGTTTAGGCCAATGCCTTCATCATTGAAAAAAAAAAACAAAAAAAAACATAAACAAAAACTAAAAACAAATTTTAATTCATATTTGGCACAATAAATTTACATTATATATATATTTATGCAAGAAAAGAATAAGAAAGGGCACACGTCCCAAACGTAGAGAGAGACAGCACAGAAGAACGGAAAGAAATTGTGTGGAATTAAAATTTGAAAGCAAAACAGGGGGTGGGGGGGACAGCTGATCAATTAAATTATATGAAACTTGGTTTATACTTTATACCATATGGAGTCAACGTACCAAATCGTTTTATTAATTTATTTTCCATATAAATTCTATGAGGTGTATTACTCGTATAAGAATTATACCAGTAACCACTTGTCGGGTATTCCAATATGGTTAGCCCTATTGAAATATTTAGAAACGGGACCAAAAGCTTTGTCTAAAGGCGTTCTCTGAAACGGTAATATATTTAGCATAAAATGTACTCTCAAATTTTTTATTTGTGTGTGCTTGTGTGACAGCGGTGCTATTCTTTTGTGTTGCAACACCACCCCTTTCTCCACACTTTTTAAATAAAAAAAAACAAAAAAACTCATCGTCCCCCCTCCCCTCCCCCCCCCCCCCCTCCCCACACAAATTTCTTCGATCCGTAATAAAAATAATCATCTCACAGAACGTAATGGTTTGTCCTAATTATTCCTAATAAATAAATTAACAAAATAATTATTATTGTAGAAATTTTTGTTAGGGTGTTTCATGGAGGGAAGGGAGGGGACGCAGAATGCTCTAGAGTAAAAAAAAGTACCGTCGGTCACTATAGTGTCGACGAATAGCCTGACTTTGTAGAGGTGAGTGTATTACCAGAGGTGGGATAAGGGAGGACTTGTTATTGGATGAATTGACAGATTTAAGCTTAACAAAATGTTTAATTTTGTTAGAGAAAGCTGTATTAGCTATGCATGTGTGGTGTGTTCTGATTTTATGGAGAAGGTGAGCTCTAAATGCCATGATTTTTTAAAATTGGCGAGCTTTATAAAAACATTTTTTTGTTAAAAGTAAATAACGTGCTAAAATGAGCTGTGATTGCTCGGATTTTTTATTATTTTGTTTGCTATGATATTTCATTGACACTGCATTTGTATTATGTAAAACATAAAGTGTGGAAATTAAGCCAAGCTGTATCATCCAGACACAGTAATCCTTAGGTTTATCCAGATGCGAGGAGAGAGGTGATTTTCTGTCTAGGGAACCAGCTTTTCCTCTTTAAAAAAAAATACAAGGCCCTTGATGACGTCCCACGAAGTCAACAACATCTTAACATGATGGCGGACGGATGCAAAATAAAAAAAAAATAATAAAAAAAAATATGGGTGTTAAACCTACGGAGAAAAGAAATATCTCACCATCTTTAAAATATTTACGTAAGAGCAAATAAAGGCTGCTTATATTTTGTCGAGCGTTAGGCTCAAGCCGCGAGTGTTTAAACACACTGTTAACAGTTCACGGGTTGTTAAATTGTCGGGGATATTTCTTTCAAGAATCTCAAATTAATTTACAGCCACCAAGTGCTCAATGTCCAATGTTGTTAGCCCGTGCCAAGCGTGTGATCGCAATCTTTGGTGGCACATTTTCTTATTCGTGTGAGCAGCTGTTGTCCAAGATGAAGTTTTGTATTTGTAAGAACAAGCTGCGCCGTGACCACACCGACCATCACCTTAATGCCATTCAGTTGCTGAACTCCTCATCATTGGAACCAGATATTGTATCTGTCTCTAGGAACATGTATCATAAAGTTCCGCATTGATCGCACCATATTTAAAATAAAATAAAACAAAACAACCTTTCCTTAAATTGCTCACTTTCTGCCATCAGGCCTAGTCTGCCTTCTTCACCCCCCCCCCCTCAAATGGTTAATTAGTCGGAATGTTTGCTGACCTCTAGGTTACGTTACCAAGTAATTTTGCTCTTTACTTTGAGGACGGTGCATTTAATTTAATATTAATTAAATCATTGCCAATATTAAAAAATTAGTCTTGAACAAATGTTGAAATTCAAAATAATTAGTCCTTAACCAATATTTTTTTACAGTACTCTTGCCTTCAAAATGAATATATGTATGTATAATATATTTATATTTAAATTTAATATATACATATATATATATATATATATATATATATATATATATATATATATATATATATATTCTCTCTTTATATATAATATATTTATATTTAAATATAATATATATATATATATATATATATATATATATATATATATATATATATATATATATATATGTTCTCTCTCGTCTAGACTATTGCAAAAGTCTCTTCTGTCAGGTTCACCAAAACACTTCATAGAAAAACTGCAAAAAGTTCAAAACTCGGCTGCTAGGTTAGTTCTAAAGGCAAAGAAACGTGGTCACGTCAATCCACTTATTGACTCACGTTAAAAAAGGCACGCATTGATTACAAGCTGTCTGTTCTAATGGCACAACTTTGTCTCCGCTTCCTTCCATTCCTATCTTACTGAACTTCTTTCTGTCTATTCACCCATTCGACAGCTTCGTTTCTCCGCAGACACGCGTATTCTCTCTGTTTCCAAGACACGTACTAAAACATAGGGTGAACGATCTTTCTCTTTCTGCCCGCCCCTAAACATTACAGATCCGCAATATACCGACCTTACGAGCCTTCAAAACTTCCCTCAAAACCCATCACTTTAAAACTGCACTCAAGACACGACTCTTCAAAACTGCCCTCAAGACCCATCACTTTAAAACTGCACTCAAGACACGACTCTTAAAAACTGCCCTCAAGACCCATCACTTTAAAACTGCACTCAAGACACGACTCTTAAAAACTGCCCTCAAGACCCATCACTTTAAAACTGCACTCAAGACACGACTCTTCAAAACTGCCCTCAAGCCACATCTCTTCAAAACTGCCCTTAAGACCCATCACTTTAAAACTGCACTCAAGACACGACTCTTCAAAACTGCCCTCAAGACACATCTCTTCAAAACTTCCCTCAAGACCCATCACTTTAAAACTGCCATCAAGACATCTCTTCAAAACTGCACTCAAGATTCATCACTTCAAACTCTATTGTTCCGACTCATTCTCACCCCTCTCTGACCGATAAACACTGCTCAATGCTGCTGGGTGACGTCCATGACTAGACAGAGGTCAATAGTACTTGGGTGGGCGATATCAATATTTTTACACAGCTGTTTTTAAAGGAATAATGTTATGCAACTGTTGTTTTTTTTTTTAATGTTAAATGTTCTTCTTTTTTTTCTGTTTGCTAATTTTTATGTGAAGCGCGTTGAGCCTAGCCCTAGGCCGGGGTACCGCGCTGTATAAATATAAGACCACTTTAATAAACTAGCCAAATATACTCAAGTTTTTCATTCGGAAGAAAAAGTGCTACAATCTACAGCCTTTTAGCTAACATCAAAATTAAGGGTGCTGTAAAAAATATGTCGCTTCAGTTAAAAGAAAAAAAAAATTAAAATAAAAATTCTCTTGTGCACACTATAGTTATGACTTTTGTAAACATTTCTTTCCCCGGTGGGATCCTGACCCTCAGTGGGATCCGATTTTTTGGGTGGAGTCCTGTTCTCCATTGAATCTTGTTCAAGATGGGGGATGCATTTTTTGTTGATAGCCCGTTCCTTGTTAGGATATTGTTCCCTGGTTGGATTCCTTTCCCGGTGGGATCTTAAAGGGTATGTTTATCGACTTTGGCCAAGACTCATAACTATACGTAAAATAGCCCAAATTATAATATGTATATAGCTTAGGCCATTATAATTAAAAGATAAATTTTTGGGGAACTTTCTGGAATCTTTCAAATTTATATCAGGATATTCGAGAAAACTCATTGAAAGCTATAGAAAAAAACAACATCATAAGAATGTGTATATTATTATAATAAACGGTTTTAGACACACAAAAAAATCAAACCTACCTGAGCAGTCTAGAAACCCACCGAATGTCAGCTTCGGCGCCAAAAATGGCCATTTGATCACTATCGGCCCAGTTTCGGTTTCGGCCGAAAGTGACTGAGGTTTTCGGTCATCTACCAGAAGTCAGACTGTCTGTCTCTAGGCCGGCAACCGATATTCATTTTTCCTCGACGTCTTCCTGCCATCATATGCTATGTGATTAATACTCAGTGAAAACAGATGCACGATGAATACGTGTCCCATATTTCCAAAACAATCATATTTCAATTAGGCCTCTAAACAAACGTAACCCGTTTTGTGGCAGAAAAAACTAATGGAATGGCAATATTTATATCATGCACTATTTTTTTTTTCAAAAATATTATTTGGAACCCTAGGTTTATTCAATTCCTTCATTTATGATATTCGTTTTGATTTATCATTATCATGCTCATCAATGTTGTCCTACATAGGAAAAGGCGAATAATATTGCATAATTCTAGGGAATGGTAATATTTCCATTATTATTTTTGTTTTATTAAAAAAAGGATGTATGAAAAATTAAGGAAAATTAGGCCTTTTTCAAACCATTTATTTCTTGAAATTCATAGTTATGATGCTCATAAACATTTTCATTGACGAAATAACATGTGTATGCATATTTGTATCACGGGTTCGTATTATAATTATGTAGTAGACCTACTGCAACCTGTTTACTTTTATGATATTGGCGACCAATTTATAAGTCTTTTGCGATTCCCCGTCGAAACCCGTTAAGCACACAATTTTAATAGACCTGGTTTAAAAAAATAATAATTTTCCCAACCATGAGAGGTGATGGAGGCCAGTCACCAAATTTTAATGAAATAATTCCAGTTCGGAAAGACTAATGTGTTGAAAAAAAAAAATCTAATTTTCCCCACCAATGGGGGTGAGGTGAGTTGGTCTCCTAACGAAACACGTCACCAGCACGGAAAGACTAGTATGTTGTTACTTGGCTAAATATTAATACAGCGATTTCCTGCCCGCTATTTATGAAAACACAAAGCATTAGTATGATGATAACCGCGAAACATTGTAGTGATATTAGTATAGCCTTAATAATTTACATTTAGGTGACAATTGGATCTATTAGAGCCATAATGGTTATTGTAGGTAGGCCTATATTTTCTAGTTGCAACTATATTATAAAAGCAAAGGGCACTCAAGGGTCTATTTTAAATGAATTCCCACACCCCCTTTTTCCAAATTTTTTTCCTACCATACTACTTTAAAAAACATATTGAAGAAATTTAAATTACTTTTTAAATTAAAATAGTAAAAGCCTAAGTATTCATTAGAGCAGGGATCTCAAACTGAAATCATCCGGGGCCGCAGGAGATAGAGTCTGATTTAGATTGGGCCGCATCAAGTATTCAAACCCCCCCCCCTTCCAGAAGTTGCTCTAAGACCATAAAATTAGTTTTGTGCAGAATGCCTTGACATTGTCATAGGCAACACTAACAAGCTACTCCTGTCTCATAAAATGTGATTGGGCCGCATCAAGTATTCAAACCCCCCCCCCCCTTCCAGAAGTTGCCCTAAGACCATAAAATTAGTTTTGTGCAGAATGCCTTGACATTGTCATAGGCAACACTAACAAGCTACTCCTGTCTCATAAAATGCTATACAATAAAAACTTAAAGTACGATTTTACAATGGTTCTTACCATCATTATCAACATGCAAATATATAGAAACATAGTAAAAATCAGAATTCGACTAGTCGGTAAGATTCGACTGAATCCGTCGCGGAGGGTCTCATTAAAGATATAAGAATGGGGGAAAACGCGCCAGCCGCATGAACTCTAAACTTGACTGTCATGTAGCGAGCCGCAAAATATCGTTTTGCGGGTCGCAAATGGCCCGCGGGCTGTGCGTACGAGACCCCTGCATTAGATGTTTATTTATTTATATTCACAAAGATCTCATTTTTATAGGAAGAATGTAAATATTGCTACTTTCTTCCATCATTTTTGATTTCTTCAGGATGTAAACGTGAACGAATTTCAAAATATATAAAAATATTTCAGTTTCGGCTTCTGTTGAAGTCTCTTTAAGCTTTTGGTTTCGGCTTTGCTTTCGGACGAAAGTCATTTTTTTACTTTCGGCCTAGTTTCGATTTCCCCCGAAATCAGTAAATCACTTTCGGTCGGTCTCTACTAGAAACGTCATGAAACCAATGAAATGGTAAATCTACAAAACTGAGAAATGTCACAGAGAGGTACAGAAATCTACAGAACTAAAGTAAAATTTCCATAGGGCATAATTTATTTCATCTTAAAACCCTCATAGAAAACATGTGAACATTCTAGAATACAACAGAAACTTATAAAAAGACAAATCACTGATAAATTAACATTGCAATAAGCTTATAGATCCCAATAATATCATTTATATATGCTCTAAAGGAACAATAAAGACCTATATGAAATATTCAATATTTAATTTATTTACGCCAAAAAGAAACTTCTGACAAATTTTTCCTCTATTTCTACGAAATCATTTTTCAGGGGTAGGAAAAAAAAACCCAACAGTTTTCATTTCATTTTAAAGAGGGGACCCTATGGGGACCAATTACATAAGTTGACATTTTAGTTATGCCTTTAATAAGGGCCCTATAAAAAAATCAGTCAGATAAATAATAGATTGAAACTTTAACTTTAATTGTTGTCCCATTAAAAGCGGTTAAAATGCAGAACTATATTTTTTTAAAATTATTGAACGTTCTGTAAACTTCTATAGACCGGCCTCGTATGTAGCTGATATTATTACTTTTACTTTTAAATTCTGATTCTGAAAGGGTACGTTGCTACACCCATGTACTGCCATATGTGCAACGGTTTGGGAAACGATGCGGCTCCTAGCCAGTGTTTCTTTCAGAAATTTCCCCCCGGGGGAGCACTTCAGATTTTCGGGGGGGGGGGGGCACTTCAGATTTTT
>CAXITT010000153.1:415405-445382 GCA_964033795.1 Lymnaea stagnalis | reverse complement strand
GGGGGTTGCACCACCCCCCCCCCCCCCGGAGATATAACTGAAAGAAACCCTGCTCCTAGCGGGTGCCAGGGCAGCCTTGAAACTCTCGATTGATGACGAGTCCACGGCTGCATTGTCCAGTTGGTTCCAAGCAATTATTGTTCGTGGGAAGAATGATTGTTTATATTGGACTGTGTTACATCGAGGCATCTTGGAGTTGTGAGAGGTGAAGTCAGTGTTTAATGAGGGTTTGGCTCTGATTAAGCGACCCGGCTTCTGTGGTGTGAGATACGTGTTGGCTGGAATGGCCGGCACTAGCCCCGTGACCACTTAATATTGGAATTTTAAACGGAGCTTCTCTCGTCTGTCTTTGAGTGAGGGGATGCCACATTTTTTAAATTGGTCAGTGACGAAGACAGTAGTGGTGGAAATGTAGTCACTTGCGATGAAGCGCAGTGCGTTACGTTGTATTCGCTCCATCTTGTCCATGTCTTTCTTTATGTATGGGTCCCATATGATCACCCCATAATCTGGTAGCGGACGAGCGAGTGCGAGATAGGCATTTCGTTTGCAGGATGTTGGGAAGTGGCGCAGATTTATTCGAATGAAACCAAGTGTGGAGCAATGTTCCCTTTAAGCTGCGCGGAAATCTCACAGACGCCGCGCAGCAGTTTTGAGTACCGCGCAGCAAATTTCCAGGTAAGTGTGTGTTGTCTTTGTGGGCTGTAAAATGTTGCACACAAAAAAAATTGATGCTGTAAAACTTAATGATTTTGCACACGAACCAACACACCTTAGAGGGATCACTGGTGTGGAGTTCGCTTTTTAAAAAAAAATTGTTTATATGGGGTGACCTTTTTAGTTTTAGGTTATTCGAGAAGAGAATTCCAAGGTATGGATTATTTGATACTTGTTGCAGAATGGTCTTGTTTAGAGAGTACATATAGGTTGATAGTCTTTTCTTGAGATGTTCATTGTGTAGCATATGGTTTCCTTAAACTTCATGCCCAATTTTTCACCCCATTTCATAAGGCACTTCAAATCTGCTTGGAGTGGAGGTGGTTGTGGTCATCGCAGCCGTTTATCTCTCAGTAGACAAGACAGTCATTTGCAAACAGCCTCACTTGAGATTTTACAGCATCAAGGAGGTCATTTATATGACACTGACAGAAAAAGAGAAGGGGGCCCAGCTCTGTACCCTGAGGAGCTCTTGAGTCTACAGCAATAATTCAATATGGATTATATAAATGCTATTGCTACTAATAAGCTTTTCCAAGATAGTAAACTTCAGTATTTAAATATGGATAGTCAAGTGTGTATGTACTAAGTTACATCTAGATACATCCATTTTTGCAGTAGATAATTTGATTTATATTTATATAGCTCATAACCGTGTAGGAAAAAACAGATTATTATTCTACGTTCGAAGCCCCCCAAGAAATGGTAATTCATTCTGTATAGTGATGAGTCAAGTTTGGTCATGATCAACCAATCCATGAAGAAACATATGCGGACATAACAAGCCAATCTTCCCAACAATTATATAAAATATATTTGTATATAAATATAATAAATGTAAGGATAATAAATAACATATATTAAAAGGTTACGCGGCCGTCCTTTATAAATAGTCCCTAATAATTTTATAATAAGCATATTAATATTAATTATTTTTTTAACAAGCATTGCGTTGATGATCACATTAAAATTTATATTACCCTTGCCATGACCTTATTAACACTGAAGCATAAGAGTAGAGGAAACTGATCAATTTTGGCATACAAAATAGTTTTAATTGAGAGAAATATAAAATAAAAGCATTTCACATGTGTTGTGGGCTAGATTTAAAAGCGTTAACGTTTAGTGTGGGGAAGTTGTTAATCATGAGCGGATTTGTGAGTTGTTGATCGTGAGCGGATGTGTGAGTTGTTGATCGTGAGCGGATTTGTGAGTTGTGGTTATTGGTCTTGATTTCAGATCACGGGCTTTTAATTAGTGTATGCTGGGTGTTCATTGTGTAGACAGGGAGTTCGGCTGTTGGTTAGCGTGATCGTGAGTAAGATCAGTGTCATTGTAGTGATGGTTGAGCAGAGGACGCTTTCTTGAATCTGTTGCTCCTCCGTGTAAATAAAGAACTAGGATAGTAGTGTAACCCGTAGATAACGTTGAGTCTACTGGACCGTAAGTAAACGTACCTACTGAGGGTTTGTTAAAGTGTAAGGAGGAAGATCCTAACACGTGAAGTCTTAAGAGTATCGTAACAACATGCAAAGGAAAAGGGATGATTTCATCAATAAAGAGATGGTCTACTTATATTAATGATCTTTCATGTGCTGTGCACATAAGAAATACAAAGAATATTTTCAAGTAGACTTTGTACAGCCAATAACTGATAATAATTAATAAAATATATAAATTTGTCTGAACATCAACTTAAAAACATAGATAGAAAAGTCAAAGTTTATACAATGAAACAAATAAGGTGATAAGAGAGAATACTGAAATCAAGTGTTTTAATGTTCTAATGTATTTTACATTGAGGGTAGGAACTGACATACAATACAGATTATAACTAGGTTATCTCAGGCTAAATTTCACATGACACTATAAAGAGGGCTAGGACATTATAGAAAATTAATTTATGCAGGATTATTTAATATTTATAAATGTGTCACATAAAAAGTATAAACCCAGATTCTTATGCAAGCCTAAGTCTTGTTGAAATGTAAAAGTAAGTTGTTTTGTCCTTTGTAACTAGTTATGTTTTATTGTTATAGTTTGTGTAAAAGTAAGTTGTTTTGTCCTTTTGTGACTAGTTATGATTTATTGTTAATATGTGTCAAAGCTTTTCCACAGAATCAAATTTGAAAGGTTTTTCTTCTGAATGTGTCCTTTTGTGTGTAGTTAGATTACCATTTTGTGTAAAACCTTTCCCACAGACATCACATTTGAAAGGTTTTTCTTCTGAATGTGTCCTTTTGTGTATAGTTAGATTACCATTTTGTGTAAAACCTTTCCCACAGACATCACATTTGAAAGGTTTTTCTCCTGAATGTGTCTTTTTGTGTACAGTTAGATCAATACTCCTTGTAAAACCTTTCCCACAGACATCACATTTGAAAGGTTTTTCTTCTGAATGTGTCCTTTTGTGTATAGTTAGATTACCATTTTGTGTAAAACCTTTCCCACAGACATCACATTTGAAAGGTTTTTCTCCTGAATGTGTCCTTTTGTGTACAGTTAGATCAATACTCCTTGTAAAACCTTTCCCACAGACATCACATTTGAAAGGTTTTTCTCCTGAATGTGTCTTTTTGTGTACAGTTAGATCAATACTCCTTGTAAAACCTTTCCCACAGACATCACATTTGAAAGGTTTTTCTTCTGAATGTGTCCTTTTGTGTATAGTTAGATTACCATTTTGTGTAAAACCTTTCCCACAGACATCACATTTGAAAGGTTTTTCTCCTGAATGTGTCCTTTTGTGTACAGTTAGATCAATACTCCTTGTAAAACCTTTCCCACAGACATCACATTTGAAAGGTTTTTCTCCTGAATGTGTCCTTTTGTGTGCAGTTAGATTACTAGATATTGTAAAACCTTTCCCACAGCCATCACATTTGAAAGGTTTTTCTCCTGAATGTGTCCTTTTGTGAACAGTTAGATCACTACTACTTGTAAAACCTTTCCCACAGACATCACATTTGAAAGGTTTTTCTCCTGAATGTGTCCTTTTGTGTCGAGTTAGACTAATATTTTGTGTAAAACCTTTCCCACAGACATCACATTTGAAAGGTTTTTCTCCTGAATGTGTCTTTTTCTGTTTGAGTTGTCTGACTCTCACAGGAGAAGTTTCTTTCTTCTTTAGACTTCTTTGCAACAAGTATTTTCCCACATTTGATTGGTCAGTTTGTTCTCTGGATACTTCCACCTGCTTCATTTTCCAATAGTCGTCATTGTGTTTTCTTCTCAAGTGATTGTCAAGGAATATTTGATGTGAGAATGCAAGAGTACAAAATTTGCACTTGAAAATATCTGTAACACATAAGACAATGATAAAGTTAATTAGTTACTTCATT
This sequence comes from Lymnaea stagnalis, assembly GCA_964033795.1. Taxonomy (NCBI): domain Eukaryota; kingdom Metazoa; phylum Mollusca; class Gastropoda; family Lymnaeidae; genus Lymnaea; species Lymnaea stagnalis. The sequence goes on along the minus strand of CAXITT010000153.1, from coordinate 441,324 downwards.
TAAAGTAATCAATATGATTTAAAGAACAAAAATAAAAGTGGATTAGACCCTTAAAATGAAAAACAAATGTCATTCCATGCATAACATAATTAAATGACTTAATTTCTATAAATACATAATTATAAATGCGAAAATTGGAAACCAGAAGTCATTTATATAATGAAGACAAACAAGCATTATTCCACATGTTTAAAATATGTTAACAATACCTAGTACTATAAATGTGTATTGGAAAGTTGAAATGAAAAACAAATGTTATTTCAAGTATTAGTCAAACATACAACTTAGTTTCTATAAATACATATTTATACATGACAAAATTGGCAGCTAAAAGTCTTTATACATTGAAGACAAGCATTATTCCATATTTTTACAAGATGTAAATAATACCTAGTACTACAAATTATCAAAATATAAGCATACCCTCAACTGGTCCTGATGGACTACCATCTCTATCATCCTGACTAGGATTAAGCACACAACCATTGCTTGTTGGAATGATGAATTCATTTACTCTTGGATGTTCTGACCCCTTAGATGAGGATATTCTGCTAACTTTGCCAACAACCTGCATGTCTATTCCTAACTCCTTGGCATAACTGTCCCCATAGTATACCTGATAGTGGCACAAAAATATTTAATAAATCTTTTGTCACCATTGTATGCCTGGCATGAATTTATAAAACATACAACTTATTCAGTTTAGAAAACAAATAAGTCAATTACTCAGAATTTCTTATTAAAGAGGACTGAAGCTCTTCTTTACCTCTTAGTCCATACATGTATTCATAAATCATCTGATTATTTTCTAAGCATTGTACTATTATAGCGTTTCAGTGCCTAGGACCTAAGTTATGGTTGGTAAATCAGCTATTTGATGAAAATAAACTTATTTTTTGATAAAACTAAATTTTAATCAAACACAACATATGCTAAATCCTTAGATATGTTCAGAGAATGCAGCTAATTAGCTAGGCCAAGTTTCACACTGGAAAGGTAGTGTGAGCATTCCACTAGGAGATACTTAACGTCAGCCTTGCTTTTGACCTTTGCAACCCCTGTTATACACTGGGTCTTGGTGCGTTTCTTTCCTGGGATTCTGAGATCCTTTCTTTCCTGGGATTCTGAGATCCAGCACAATTTTTAGCAAACCAAAGACTTCCTGGTAAATTTGCACATCCTGCGACTTTGCTGATAGACGCTTTTAGAATACTATTTTATTGTATATAATAAATATTAGCAAGTCACAGGTTTTCACAAACTATCAACTACTTTTATATTATGTAGCGTATTTTTTATTTAAAAAAGAAACCTGTTAAGAAATACACACAAATGGATACATTTTTATTAATAAATCTATTTTGTTTATTTGAACAACCCCTTTTTACAAAATAGAATTTGTGATCTGTAAAGAATGCAAAAAGCATATAAATGTAAATGTCATGCATAATATTAGCTAGTTATCTATTACTTGGGATAAGTGGAGGAAATGAAGAAACTAGTACCAAGGGACCAACCTTTTAAGTAACCTTAATATCATTTTCCATTCATTAAATGACAAAAACAACTGAGCAAATTTAAAAAAAAACACTTTTCTGAGTTTAGTTTAATTCAATTTCTAAGATTCTAATATACTTTTAATTGAATTAATTTCATCCTGGATCCCAGAATGAGATTTACTTTTACCCCAATTTCCAGCTATAAGCAAAATCCTGGGAAATGAGTAGCCCTAGAGTCTAGTGTGGAGTTCAAGTCAATTAAAAATGCTTATAAACTATAATATTTGCTGTTAAATTTTCTTTGGGATTAGAAATTAAAACTAACTTAACTAGCAGTAGAAACTAAAAATAAAATATTAGCAAAAGAAACACCAAAGAAGGGAATCCTCCATTGTTTAAATACAATCTCAATCAGTGCAGCTCAGATCAAAAAATAAATATCAACTTATATCATTGAAAATCTCACATTCAGCTTGAGGCTGAGGATGTTCTTTATAGATTACTCATTACATCATTAATGTAGGGGCATTCATAAAGGAGAAAGGATTTGTTTCAATATATACAAGGAATGAGTGAGGGTGAATGATCTTGACACCTAACATTTTTTTCTTCATACATACTGAATTATGCCCACTGCATTTATTCAAGAATTTTCAAGAATTTTTATCTGCAGAAAACCTCTATGGCTGATCTTTTAAGGAGGTATAAGCCACTTTTGAACAGCTGTGGATGGGGTGGTAAAATGCATATTTTTTGTGGACATTATTTAAGGGCAATCCTATTAGTATGTACACTAAGAAAGTCAATACAAGCATACTTTTTTTTAGATACCCCTCTGCATACATAAAGATCATAAAGATGTTCTTTTGAGCCTCCTCCCCTTCAAAAAATGGTCACAGGTTTTCAACGCTATCTGTTTGGTCTTGGCATCGCCCAGTGATCCCAAAATTAGCAATGCCTTCATGTGAAAAGTGTGATCTATGCAATCAAAACTGAAAAAAATGTTTGGTTAGTAAAGATCACCTTAAAGTTAATGCAAGCTGTTTCAATAAACAGCCACAGTAACCATCTTAGTTCAATGTCTCACCAGTATTTCTGTGCCAGGATAAACATCCTTATGAGTTCTGTAATAGATTTCTCCTGTATTTTGGTAGGCAGTTACACACTGCTCGTCTTCATGCCTTGCACAGTTGACAAATCTCATCCAATTAGAGTCACTTGGGTCACTGGCATTAACAAAGTGAGAAGGCTTGCCATCTTTATAGATCTAAATATGTTAAAGATATAATGAGATTATTTATGAATATTTAAATAATCCAGGTGAATATTTTAAATACTGTTCAAAAAGCTACTGTCAAATAAATACATCTAACTCACCACTTTTTGCAAAAAATGCTTTGCATATTTAAGAAGCCACTTTTCAATGATTCACACATTATAACTCTCTGTAATTTCTTTTCACACAATATACAATAAGGGTAATTAATAGGGTTCACTATAGCCTCTCATCACAAAATATAAGGGTGAATAATATGGCTGCGACTATTTGTACCTAGGTACCAAAAGAAAGAGATTGGGATTAAAAAACTATTTAAAATTTTATTGTTGGGTTTGTAAGACAAAATGAGGTATCAAATGAAAGATAATTGAATGGACTATGTGTTTATAAACTTAAGTCTTCAGTTTAACTAAAATAAACTACCACAAATGACATCAGAATAGCTTGAGTCTAATGGTACCCTGGTGCGAATTGAGGCGCTGCGTGTCTTGTCTTTCTTTCAATTGACATTGATGAGCTATAAATGGACACTTAGTAAGGATAATGGGAATTTTTCTGTGGTGTACATCGCAGCAGCTCTTTGCATTTGCATGGGACTGGACATGTTAATAGCTGCATCTATCATTTATATATTTTTCAAAATTTTGCCATGTTGTATGCCACAAATAAATCAAGATTTTTTTTATTATTTAGGATTTCTAAATTTGACTTAATATTTGACACATTTGTTGCATCATACCCATGACTTACTTGCCAACTATAGCCAGACTCATGGGCAACCTCTTCATTTTTCTCTTTCTTTCCAACATACGGTCCAAATCTGGTTCGAGCTGGAAAAAATTTAGTTGCTACAACTCCAAGACCAGCACCTTGGATTTTTGATTTCTTTATAGCAAGACCTTGGGGCAAAGTTTTCCAGCAGTAGCTTAAGTCCAAACCTTTCTCACAATCTGGGGAGACCTAAAAATTTTACAGTGTGTATTGTATTCAATATTCTGTTTAATGGGTGTGGAAGGACACAAAAAGAAGTCATACAGAGAGTGCGCTTTTTTGAAACGATAGCTCCTAAATTATGAAACTATTTGCCTCCATCTTTGATGGAAATTAAAAAGGATAAAAAAATCATCTAAGAAATATTTGAAGACTTTTTCTTTAAACAGATTTTATACCATCAGAGCACTATGAGCATTCTAAAATAGCATGGACACAAGCGCTATACAATAATCAATCATCATCATCATCATCATCATATGGGCACAAAACCTGCTATGTAACTTGTAATAGAAATAAATGATGCACACTTTTCTGTGTTCGGTGTAACAACTGACTTTATTTTACCTTATACAACCTTTTTATACCTCTACATAAATGGTCATTCATTCCAGATTTCCACGCATTTACGTTCAAAACCTTCATGAATAAAAATTACATAACAACAACACAGGCCAATCAGGTCACAAACTTTCACTCACAACAATAATCGACAGTCATACCGTCACATAACTTCTAGTTGATTTTGAGAAAAATTTGTTTTTGTAAATGAACTAAAGTGAATATAGCATTTATATTTTTGTTATGGAGACATTTTAGACCTAAACTTAAATGAAGTTTTTGATTCATCAAAATACATAAAATACTGTAGAATGACACTTAACAATAAAAAACAGGCATAATGGATAACTTATTTTTGTAAAAAAAAGTGACTAAGGCGGTTTTGCAAGTGGCCTCCTCTAATTAGTTTAAAAATAGGTAAGTCAAATTCACACTATAAAGAGCTTGAAAATTGTTCATTTTATGTTTTAAACTGTACTTCCCCCCCAGATCCTTTCTCTTCTTTCTTCTCGAGTTTTGTCAATGAAATTTTACTATGCAAATGAAATTTAAATTCATACAAATTTTGTATTTTTTGTATTGATATAAGCATTAGCCTAAACACCTTAAACTGCAACTATCAATGTCTACCTTAAATTTTTACTTTGTTTTTTAATAACAATACTCTTTAACTTAAACACATTTTTTCTTGTCTTTTTTTTTTGGGTGGTGGGGGATTCATGACACTGACCAATAATAATATAAGATATATTTAATGTGACTTTCATTAATTAATATTTTCTATTGAAATCAATAAAATATAATTGCTATCAGATTGCTTTAAGTTTAGAGATTATTTAAAGATTATTAGTGTTTTTTTTTAAATTATAAAGAATTTGATGAAGAAGATCCAAAATTTTAATTTAATTAAAGTCTAATGCATTTGATTTGCTCTAAACATGTAACTAAATATTTTCAGTAGACTAAAATAATAAAACATAAAATTATTCATTACTTACTTTTTGATCTTCAACTAGAACAAGGCCATGTAATGGGCACTCAGACATATACTCAAAATTGCACTCTTCACAAACTGTAACAAGAAATTATTACATTAATATAATAGTAATACCTATTTAAGCTTAACTTCATCAAACCAACATACCATATCCTGCCCCCAAAGTTGAGATTAAAAGACTTTAGGAATAAATAACTATCTAAAGCAGTGGTTCTCAACCTTCCTAATGCGACCCTTCAAAACAGTTCCTCATGTTGTGTTGACCCCAACAATAAAATTTTTTTACTACTACATAAATAAGTGTTTCCCCAATGGTAATTACTACAATAAATTTTATGGGTGACAAACATGATAATTAATTACAACTATCAATGTCTACACTTATGTCATCTCTATAGGCCTATAGGAAAAACTATAGAATAAAATTATTCTCTATAATAATTATGAAACATACTAAATTTCATATCTAAATGGCAATTAATAACACTGTTATTATTATTATAAATTTATTTTAGTTCAATCAATATTATAAATACAAAAGTAGTAGCTTGAAACTTAAAGATAAAGTCTTTTTAAAATTAAAAAATAGAATAAGCCTACAGAAATTTCAACTCCAATACTTACAAAAGAAATCATCATCTTCAGGAATGGCTAGAGACATGAAATTTGTTATTCTTTTCTTCCTCAATGGATATATATGTATTTCCTCCTCACTCTCCACTTCTTTCTCGCTCTCCACTTCTTTCTCATTAACTTTGACCTGTTTCTTGAACTAGCAGAGTTTTTTAAAATTTAATCCCTTATAGTTTATGAAATTAATTGAATAAGTATTCTACATTCATTGTCATGTTCATTATCAAATTCAAGAACTAAAATAACATTAGATTCTAAGTTTAAATTGGCAGCCTAAAAATTGTAAAATATCTCAACTAATTTTGACCTAGTTTAACTGTTGTAACACAATTTAAGTTTAAGATTGAAGTATGTATTATCTCTGGTAAATAATCATTATTAATTACCCTTATTTGCAATTAATACAATTAAATCTTATCTATTGTAATACAAAAATATTTCAAATCTTAAAACCTTTTCCCTTTTTTTGAACTTCTCTGCTTTGCTTTTAGTGTAGTCAACTTTATCTTCTGGAATTTTCCAAGAGATGACCCTTTTTTTTCTTGCACCTTCCAAAAAAATGTAATAAAATAGAATAAAATTTTTAGTTAAAATTGAAATATAGAGAAAACATAAATTAATAAGTAGATCTAATAGAATTACAATTTTTGTATAATAAGGGTGAATTTTTTTTTTTTTTACACATATTAGAGCAAATGAAAAAATGGAAGGCAAAAAGAAATCTGGCATAGAACAACTGAGAGCAGTCTGCAGCAAAGAAACCTGTCAGCTCTCTAAGGAGAGGCCAATAGACAGAAGTGGCAATGCTTAAACTTGCCTTAAGTACCGGTCTAGGCAAGATAACTAAATGAAATGAATTAATATATCTACTGATTTTACCAGAAGTTAAAGCTGCTTTTTCAGCAGCTGGCGTCCATTCAGAATCTGATCCTTCTGAGTCTGAAAAAGCAACACAGTTGTAGATACCACATCTATCCTGCGTTTTTTTCTTAACCATGAATTCTGGAGGTTTTACAGGTAAACCTGCAAGAGTAAGGAACAGAGATTTGTTTCTAGCCAACACTGTATAAAAAATTATCTTTATATCTCTATAACTATTTATAAAAACTCAACTTTCCAATATAAAATCATGTAACTCATCTGTTAAGAAAAATTAATCTTGAGATCATTAAAGGATGTAATAAGAATTCATCGGATTAATTATTTATTCTCAATACACTATAATTGAATTTTTATTTTTTTAAAAACAACAAAAATAAAATGGTCTAAATGTAAAAAAATAATTATATTTCTCGAGATATTTTCTAATTTCCCATTATTATTATTATTATTATTAGTCGTGGTTTTATATAGCGCGGGAGCACAGCCTGGGTGCTGGGTTCAACACGCTGTACATACAATTTAACAAACATAATCATGAACTTAAAAATGTAACATGCATTAAGGATAGATCATATATATTAAAATTTAATTTCATGCAATTTTTGTTTTAGTTTTACTGACCAAGGTATTAGCCAAAAAGTCCTAATTTGTATTCTGTACATTTATTACTCTTTTACTTAATAAAAATCAAGTCTTTATTTGCTCTTACCAGCTTGTTTAAGAACTTCATAATTTTGTCTTAAGCTCATCAAGTGCAGTCTTTCATAGGCAGGTATATCAGCATATTCTTCAGGTGTAAAAAACTCCACAATAGTTACTGCATTTTTGGGGGGACCTTTAAAACACTTCTCCATAGCTTGATGACTTGTAGTTATCTCAAAACTATATAAATGGAAGTATTGCAAGCCTTGAACACAATTGTTACTTTTTTAAAATTTGTCTGCTAACTCAAATCTGGAAAAAGAAAAAAAAATTAAGTAAATTAACAATTGGGAAATGGGACATCAACTGCTTCTTTTATTTACTAGTGCTATTTTAGATTGGAATCATTGTCAGACAATGAAAAGATTAGTATATTTTTTTTATACAATAGACATTTATTTGAATTATCTTTTAACTTCACATTACAAAAAAACACGTATTTAGTTCGTAAATTATAGTATGACTACTATTGTCTTCTGTAAAACTGGTTACAACCGCTGACTATTGCATGGACACTTGAATGGTGCCTTTAGTGCAAGCCAGAGGTTCCAAAATTATGCACCATTGTTACTTCATGATTAATAATATGGTTTTTGCTACATCTACCATACTTATAAATGTGTAATTTAGTTAATAATAACTGCTTTAACAACAAATGGTTACTTGATGGTGCTCTATGATAATTAAGTATATAGATAGCTATTGATGTCACTCTGAATAAAAGTTGAATTAGTTTAGAAAGATGCTCTAAAATCATGATCAATTCAGAAATTAGTGAAATATCTGAAATCCTAAATTACCTATAGTTCGTTTAAATTTAAAGCTAAAAAACAAAATTTCGGAACTTACATCTCACTCACTACTTAAGATCAGCTTGACCATGTTAAATTATTTCCGTTAAATTAAGGACCCAAAGATTTATACATCCAATTGTTGCCCTAATTAGTCTGAATTTACCAGTGGGCTTTCGTGGCTAATATAAAGTCAAATAATCACTCTTAAAGTCAATATTGTCATTATAAAAATGAGTTTTTACAAAACATGATGGCTGATTTTTATGTTTTAAAATGTATTATATTTTAAATTATTTTTCTATTTCAAAAATTGTTATATTAGAAGTTTTATCAATAAGTCGAAAATGAATATGTAGGCCTACAATGCAATCAAAATACATTTCATATTTGAAGTTGAAGCAATAAAATATATTTGATCTTAAATACAAAAAAAATAACAGGTTACCGATTATTTGGGAGTTTGCTTAACTGTGTAACCCTCATACTCATACCAAAGAGATGTAGCTAGACTTAATAGATAAACAGTTGGGAGCCCGGGACAAAATTGAGCCCACTATTATTTGGGAGTTTGATTAACTGTGTAACCCTCATACTCATACCAAAGAGGTGTAGGTAGACTTAATAAATAAACAGTTGGGGGACCGGGACAAAATTGAGCCCACCCCCCCCCCCCCTCAAACAATAAAATTTTTCATTAAAAAATACTACACATTTTTGTGTCCATGCTTTTCTGGGGCCTGGGGAAATCTGTTATCCTCTGGCCCCCCCACCCCCCCGAAAATCCCCAGCTATTCATTTGCTATAGGCTTGTGATACCTACACACCTATGTAACAGCATACATTTGTAAAGGGAAAAGCTTAAATTTTAATGGTATGCTGAAACTAGTATTAAAACACCCTAATACTAATTTCCAATTTTAAATCACTAATATATTAATACTAATATACTTTAGGACACATGATATAATATTCTTTTTCTGAATGGGTCTACTTAAAAGTAAAAATTATTGTGAGAAAAGATCAAGACTATTTGGATAATAAAAACAAGAGATAACAGAAAAGTTATAAATAGTTTAAGCTAGATCAACACAGGAGAATAAAAGTAAACATGACGCCATGCCTCTTGTCATAACATGGTTCAAATAGCGGCTATGCATTACCAATTGCCAGGCCGGGTCACTTTAGACTTTAGACTAAAATGCTATTCAGATGTCATTTGTGGTAGTTTATTTTAGTTCAACTGGAGAAGTAAGTTTAAAAAACATATAGTATATAGCTCATTTAATTATCTATAATAGTATACCAATTTTATCTTTAAAAAACCTACAATAATATTTTAAATATTTTTTAATAAACCCAATTACCCAACCTCTCAATCTCACTCTTGAAACCCGGGCCCGAATAGCCGCAGCCAATAATGATAATGATTCAGACAATATGTCTTTAACCTTTCTAGACTTACCTCTAACTCTGGTAATAAGTACGAAATTATTCATAAAATGTATGAATAGTACAGCTGTCTCGTTTATTTTAAATTTTATTCTTGGCCTGGGACCACTGTGACTCACTATCACTATCAGTATCACCGGCAAGTGTTGTCGAGTAGGCGCAATGCTTTACTTATACTTTGAAGAAGTTAGCTGTATCTTTATATAAAAAAAAAAATTGTTTGATACGATGAAGATTTTATGAATAGCCCTACTAAATAAATATATATAATGATTTGGTTTTAGCCTGATGCATCCAATAAAAAAAAATTATCGCAATAAAAGTTAATGAAAAGTGACCTTTTTTAAAAAAAATTAAAAGGCGCCCCAAGCTGCTGTTATCGTCTGCTAGTCTGCTGACTAGCGGTAGATATATTCGATATTTAAATTTGATGGTTGTAATCGAAGTTTAAAATTGATATCAAACGATCGTGTTAACAATACCATAATATATTCCATTTTCATGATTTAATTTTAATTTACCATCTTTGTTAAGTCAGAAAAGAATGTTTATTAAAAATATTAAACAAGGCATAAAAAGTGGTTTAAGTTTTTTTTTAAAGATATCATACTTGATTTTTTAAAAAAAATTGGGTTTTTCAATACTAATATTTCAATTGAAAACAATTTTTAAGGGAACGAAATAAATATACTTTTACACTTTGGGGGTGGGGGGGGTGGGAGGGAATCTGCTTAAACTAATTTAAAAAGCGACATAATGTATTTTAATACAATTTAAGCAAGTAGGCCTAATCGCTTTAAAATCATAATGAATATTTAAAATTTCACTAATCATTTATCTTAATTGACACTGCTGCTCCTCATTTTAAAATTTAATTTTTCAATTGCGTGATTCACTAATACGTACTAATAGGCCTAATGATAGGCCCAATTAGTAATTTTAGGAGGGTACTATTCTAATTCTAATTATCCTGTGAATAATATCTACTAATAATTTTACTAGTCACTATTAATAATAATAGTAGAAATACTAGGCCTATATCAAACTAATAAGTGTAGGTTAAATGAGAATGTTAACATTACTTATAAACATGATGCCGTCGACACAGGACGGAATGGACATTAAAAGTTAATAAAAAGAATATAATATTTTTTAAAGTTTTCTGAAGCTGATGTACAAAATAAAATTTAGTGGGTCTTTAACTTTTGATAAACTCAGAGCAATTTAAAATGAGATTATTTTTCCCTTTTCACAACTCTGGGCCCCATACATATCACAGGCCCACAGTCAGGGCCGTCTTAACAACATAGCAGGCCCTGGGCCGTGAAAGGGGGGGGGGGCGAAGGGGGAAACTCACCCCTTGCTCAAACATTGGGGGGAGGGCCAAACAGTGCCCGCTCCCCACCAACTCAACAAGAGGAGTAAAAATATAAAATGAAAGTAAACATTCAATAAGGTTAAACTTCGATGAATTCAATTTATAGATACAAAAATCAAAATCATTCAAAAGTAATAGTTGTTTTGAAAAGTTTTCAGAAATAAATTATAAATATTCACAGAGGATGATAAATTATTATTTTTTTAATTGACAGATAGAGAATAAATTATTTGAAATAAATCAACATAATCGTTAGCGTATTTGTGTGTGTGTGTGTGTGTGTGTGCACAAAATTGTTTTATTATTGGTTTAAAGTCAATGGTCGTAAGGATGAAATTTTCTAGTGGTGAAAGCCAGTTCATTACGTTTTTTTTTCCTTCTCCATTTTACTGCGAAGCTGATTCTTACTTTATCTTTTCTTTTTTCGATTCATATCTGGGAAAAGTAAAATTTGTCGAGGAGAGTTATTCCCCTTTAAAGATTTTAAAATTATCCGACCTTGATTCGCATTTATAATATTAATTTTGTACTGTGCTGATATACATCGTGGGTTAAAATTGGGAAATTTGGAATTTTAAATCCAATTAAATTTTTAAAATCTTTCAATATTCATTAAAGATATGTAAATCATGATGCCTCTATAAGAGTGAGTCTCCTACAAACGCGGGGCCCTGGGCCAGTGCCCACTGGGCTCATGCCTTAAGACGGCACTGCCCGGAGTTACCTAATCCACTCGTAACTGCTCCCAAGTTTCCAATATTTCATATAAATCTAAAACAAATTTGGCCTTACCTTAAAAATATTTTATTTTAGTTCACTATTTCTGGCGGAAACTCGACAGAAAGCCTTTATTATCCAGCGAGACGATGTTAGGTGGGCCGTGGCCATAGTCTTCCAAAAGGATGAAGACTATAGAGATTTGTGAAAACAAATGGGACGATGACTGGCTGAATAACAAATTGTCAAATGTTTTCAATGTCAGATAGCACAGCACATCTACATGTTTAAATTTAGCGGGTCACATAAGTCACAATGATTGAGATCACCCTGTGCAGTTAAGTCATGGGGTAACACCCCCCCCCCCTACTCTCACCGGGACTCCACCCCCCAACATTCACAGATTTATTCTTAACCAGATAATTCAGAATCGTTTATAGTTATAGCAGCCCTGCACAACATACGGCCCCATGGGCCGCACGTGGCCCGCTAGCACCCACTTTGTGGCGAGGCCTTTGGTTAAAATTCATAATGTTATAAATTAAAAATAAAATTCCCTAGCTTATTGATTTATAATGTTATGAAAGGTATATATACATAAAATAATATAAATATTTATTGCATTTTTAAATAATCAATAAATTTATATTTTTGTTAGCCTTTTTCCGAACGTATAATTGAAATGAAATTTTAAAAAAATTAAATCAAATTAAATTACTAAATATTTATCCTTGTGTAAACATTCATTGTTTCCTTTCCTCGTAGACTGAAATCGACTACGGTTTCCCGCGCGTATGTATTCTCAATCAACATAACCTACTCGGTAGCGTTTTTTCAAAAAGTAGTGTCTTTTGTACAGAGTAGCCTTTTACTATTTTTGTAATATTGTGTAGAATTGGGTGGTGTTGTGTAGAACTCACGTATCGCGTTATTTTGATATTATGTGCTTTTAGTTCAATAATATACTTATAGACGTGTACTTGTAATATTGAAGCGCCATGAATCAAAGCAGAAAGAGAAAACTAGATAAAGAGCACATAATTGTTAATCCTGAATGGACAAATAAATACTTATTTACAGTGTTCAAGGATAAAATACTGTGTCTCGGATGTCGTGACACAGTTGCTGCGCCGAAAGAGCATAATCTTCGACGGCATTTTGACATGCTAATTTGTCAAAATTGGAGAAAAAAAAAATTAAATCCATTAAAGCAGTGAATCTATCGAAAACTCTTACTGGGGAGCAGACTTTTTTCCAAAAATAATAGCTTTGAAAACCAATATAAGCTTTTGTATTTCAAGGGAAATTACTACTGCTGGGAAATCCTTTCATTAAGGGGAGTTTATGAAGAATTGCATGCTGATTACTACTTTTGAATTATGTCAGGAAAAAACAGAATTATTTCAAAATATCAGTTTATCGCCAATTACAGCAAAAAGATGAATAACTGATATTTCAACCAATCTTCAAGAACAGTTAATGCAGAAAGCTTGTGAATTTTCGTTTTATTCTCTAGCTATGGACGAAAGCACAGATCTAAAAAGTACCGTCATTCCTCATTTTCATTAGAGATGTTGACAAAGACTGTGAAGTTACCGAGGAAGTCGCTGGAATGCGATCCATGTCAGATCGCACACACGGAAAAGAATATCTTCAATGAAGTGATAAAGTTCTTGAAAAATAAAATTAGTGACCATTTGTGCCACCGTTGCCTGGAATATGACGGGTATTAATAAAGGAGCAGTTGCCATTCTTCAAAATTTTATCGGAAGGCAAAAAGCAAAATATTATTGCATTATACATTTGCAATATGCTATGCAGGGCCGGCCCTTACTATGGCGGGGCCCTATGCGAAACGGATTGCGCGTGGCTCCTTCTGCTTCCATGGGCCCACGTTCTGGAACCAACTCCCTTTCCGTATCCGTCATTGTGAAACCTCGTCCAATTTCAAAAAGTCCCTTAAAACTCATCTGTTTAGGTCCGCCTATGACCTGTGATGCACCCTCCTTGCCCTACCTCATTTTCTGTTTCGGGTTGATCCTGAAGTGTCAAAGTGTCCTCGTTTTATAGCCATTTTCATTGTTTCTATAGTATAGTAGTTACTATCCTAGTGTCTCATTTTTATTTACTTAGTTTACTTAGTTTACATGTTTTTAATAATTGTAAAGCGCTTAGAGCTTTATGGTAAGTGCTATATAAAAATTCCTGAATAAATAAATAAATAAATAAGGATAATAAGTGAGAATTAAGATTTTGTATTAGAAAATAAATTCATCTTTGCATTTTATTCATTCTTGACTAAGTACAAAATCACGATCAAATTAACTTTTCTTTACGAGCCTTGCGTATAGCGAAGTCATACAAGTATATCATCAAAATTCTGTTTCCTACATAGATCACGCTCAATAGCAAGAATTGCCTAATTGTTCAATCCATCTTCGTGAATTGTTGACCTCAAGTAATTCTTGATTAGTTGGAGGCGCGAGAAGCTTCTTTCACCAGATGCATATACAGTTACGGGTATTGTTAAAAATAGTCTGAGTGCTACAAAGTAGTTTGGGAAAGCAGTGTATCTTTCATTAGTGGACAGATCAGCCAACATTTTTTTTTCAAATTTATTTACTTGTCGTATTCACTTGAAACAACGACGTAATAGATTAAAAAACAGCGTAAAAACATAAAAAAACAGAATAAACACGCTGAACTATACATGATTATTAGTTATAAATGGTTTAATTTAATAATTAACACCTATAGAATTAGCGGGTGGCCTATGAAAGTGCGGGGCCCACTGCGGCCTAACGCCGGCCTTCGGCGCTATGTCGGTTGTTGTCAAAATAGTAAACTGTATAAGATTAAGAGGACTGAAACATAGGACTTTTCAAGCTTTTCTTACAGCTATAGAGGCCAATTACAGAGCTGCACTAGCCTACATCATGCAGAATTGAAAAGCATGGTTAAGCTGAGGCAATGTGCTTCAGCGATTCGTTGCTTTGAAGAAGGAAATATATACATTTCTAGAAGACGATGCATGGGAATTCCCTGAGCTTGAAAATGAGTCCTGGAATCAGGACCTCTTCTTCTTTTGTGATATTACAACAATACCGCAGCAACATCTAAAATGACCATAACATCTAATATTGTTACAAAAATGTATGGTATTGCCACAACATTTAAAATTTCAGCAGCAACATATAACATTGCCCCAACAACATCTAACATTTCTGCAACAAATCCTAACATCGCCCCAACAGCATCTAACATTGCCAAAACATCAAACATTACCACAGCATCTGAAAATGCTACATCATCTAAAATTGTCCCAACAACATCTAAAATTGCTACTACATTTATTTGAGATAACTAATCGATCCAAATTGGACTTAATAAGTATTAAAGAATCAATTAATCTGGAAGTAGCGGCTATCTGACACTATTGGTCCGGTTGGACATCAGTGCAGCTTTTGATGTGATTGACCAGGAGCTGCTTCTGTCGAAACTTCTGAATGCGGCGAGCCACCTCTGGAACTGCACTTCGCTGGTTTACTTCCTGTATATGACTGACAGGACTCAGCGTATCGTACTGTATCAAGCATCTTCCATGGACACTTCCCTTAGCTGCGCGGCGTGCCACAGGGCTCAGTTTTAGGACTTATCCTATTCTCCATGTACACTAGCCAGCTTGGCAGAATTATTGAAAGTTGTGGTGTATCCCGCAAATTATTTGCTGATGATACAGATGTTTCCGCCCTGAGCATTTTGACCATGCTGTTGTTTTGCAAGTTGTCGAGGACTGCCGTCTTGTGGTGACATCATGGATTGCATCAAATAGACTTAAATTAAAATGACGATTAGACGGAGGCAATTATAAGTGGTTTTGACGCCGAAATTCAGAAAGTAGCTATCGTATCCGATAAAAGTTGATGCTTCTGAGATCCCCTTTTTCCAACACTGTTAGAGACCTGGGCTTCTACACGGAAACATATCGTGATTCCTCAAATCAGTTCTGTGGCCAGGACTTGCTTCTGCCATTTACATTCCCCCTGGGTCAGCTGTGTCCTCAACTTAATTAGAGAACAGCCAGTGTCGTTGGAGTCACTCTATCTTGATTGGATTACTGTAAAAGCTGTTAGTGGGGTTTACCTCAAAACCAAATTCAGAGACTCCAGAAAGTACAAAATACTGCAGCACGCATTGTATCGCGTATAAAGAAATCTGAGCACATCAGCCCAGTTCTTAAAGATCTCCACCGACTTCCTGTGGGTGAGCGCATTGACCTCAAATTTTCGTCCCTTGCGCATAGCTTTAAGGTAGGCTCTGCACTTGTATATTTTCAAAAACTTATTTTTAAACATGTTTCCATACAGAACCTGCACTCTTCATCACATTCCTTACTGAGAGTTCCCAGTGTGGATGGACGCAGAAAGAACTCATACGGAGTGCGCTCTTTTGAAGCTATTGCGCCTCAATTGTGGAACAGTTTGACTTTCTTTGAGGGGAATTGAAAATGATAAAAGGTTATTTAAGAACCATTAAAAGACTTGTTTCTTTAAATAGATTTTAGGACATTAGAACGCTGTGGGCATGCTAAAATAGCATGGACTCAAGCGCTATAAAAGTACGCAATCATCATCAACATCATTTCAGAACATTTTTTGTTCACTAATGGGAGGTAAACCAAAGATCTAACCAATTGAAGAAATAAATGATTATAAATTTAATGACATAAATTATTTTAATATTAATAAACTAGAAATGGGAAGATGTTTATGTCAACTCTTACATTAGTCTCTGTCACCTTACAAACGTATCTGTGACCTAAAAATAGTTTGTGTCCTCTAAAAATATTTTCTGTCACCTAGAATAGTTTCTGTCACCTAACAATAATTTCTGTCATCTAGCAATAGTTTCTGTCATCTAACAATAGTTTCTGTCATGTAACAATAGAATCTGTTACTTACCGATAGTTTCTGTCATCTAACAATAGTTTCTGTTACCTAACAATAGTTTGTTACCTAACAATAGTTTCTGTTACCTAGTCATAGTTTCTATCACCTAACAATAGTTTCTATCACCTAACAATAGTTTCTGACACGAAACAATAGTTTCTATCACTGACTTACCTAGCAAGGGTTTTCTCCCATCTCTCTCCACTAAAAGTATTGTAATGATATTACCATGTATATTTCATACAGAAGTGAGAAAACTTTCAATGTAAACTGTGTTGCTAGGTTGTGTACAGATTTTTGCTTTATTTTATGTACTGTTGTCAGTCTGTTAGAAGGGTGGGTACCTTATAGCTTGTGGTTATAGCCTTGTAGTTAGAGCTTGCTGGTAAGAGCCGTGTGCTTAGAGCCTTGTCTTGAGATCAGGGTTGAGATAATTTAAATCAACCCATTTAAATAATTAAATTGAATCAATTTTGTCATAAACTAAATCGAAACAATAAAAATTATTGATTAAAAATTTTAAAAATAAATAATTATATACAATCTATTTATAATTAAAGGCATTTGTTTAAAAGCGCTACGTATTTGAGTATTATTAATGTTAGCCACACATATTACTTCTTAATATATAATCATGATTACAAATTCCTCAGCCTCATCCTCATGTCCCTTAGTCCTTGGACCGTTGGGGCGCCACAGTTGACATGTGAACCATCCTCTCTGTCTTCAGCACTACGCACTGCATCGCCCAGTGTTAGTCCAGTCCACTCTTTGATGTTATCCTTCCACCTTTTTCTTTGTCTTCCTCTTCTTCTCCCTCCTCTTGTGGTGCCCTGCAATATTTCTTTGGCAAGCCCATGTTTCCTTGTTACGTGGCCGTACCATTGTAATTTGCGTTTTTTTTTCAAATTAAATAATTTTTATGTTAATAAAATTAATTTTTATTCAATTAAACTTCAGTTTTTTTAGAAATTTGCAGGTATTGAAGATGTTCTGGGCACCACTTGAAGGGGGTCGCCAAAAGACAACAACAACAACTCAATTTCTTTTAACTCATTTAGTCATTCAAATCTCTTGGGAGTTTACACTGCGCAAATAGCACATATAAACAGTATACACAGTCTTACTTGTTATAAAGCATTAAAGGGTCTTCCTAATTATGCATTTCAAATTCTTTAAACATAGTCCCAAAATTGAGCAATGGCTAATGCAAATTAAAACAATTCTTTGCCCCTCTGCCATTGGCGCCATGCACCCCAGATATTCTCCTGTAGTCTGAATCAAATATTTCAAGCAAATCGTCTATGAGACAAAGTGACGTTTTTGCGAGATTGTCAAGGGAGAAAAAGTCAATTAGGTCATTTTTATTTTTTTTTAGTAAAAATTTACCTAATTGACTTTTTCTCTATTGAAAATCTATTAAAAAATGTACATTTGTCACATATATATATATAGACGATTTTTTTTCTCAAGCAAATCGTCTATGAGACAAAGTTACATTTTTGAGAGATTTTCAAGGGATAAAAATCAATTAGGTAAATTTTACTAATACCTCTAAGTGTCAGACTGGCTGTTGATTATTTATTTTAAAATAGACATCAATATCGAGAAATAATCATCAGTAATAAATCGACTGAAATAATTATTTTTGTTCATGTGTGAGACGAACCTCAGATCTTAATGTCTGAAAAAATCTGACTGTACTTAAGACATTTACCAATGTTCTGAGCTATTCTTCCCAGCTCATGCCTCTTCCTTCCGTTGCTTTCATTTAGCTGAAATGGATAAAACAAAGTAAGGTTAAACCTGAAAAAGGAACGCAACAAAACAACGAACGTGTCGGCAGGAATCCTCCGTCAGCGAACAAAACATAAAAAACGGAATAAAATTAAAATTAAAAAATAGCACTGCCGACTCGTCCTTTGTTTTGTTTCGTTCCCTTTTCACGTTTAAACTTTTTTGTTTGACTAATTTCATATTGATTGCAGTCTCTCCCCTTTTTACCCTTTCATTTAGCTGCCCATTACCCGTCTTCATATTTTTCACGGTTCGCCTCTTTTTTTACCCTGTAGAATCCTTAACAGGTAATGTCTAGTTTTACTCGGTCAACAGGCATGTTTAAATTATTTTCAATTTGTAAATAGTTATATCTTGTTTTGGTTTAAAAGGTCATTTGTTTTAATCACCAGCTATAAAAAAAGCATGTATCATATCCACACAGCACACACCGTGACCTTACACACCACGAACTTACACACCACCACAACCCTACACATCATGAAACAGACTTCTTCAACACCGGCCAAGATCATCCACATAATAGTTTATTTCGTCATTTCGACACGAACATATCTAATTCTCTCTTCATCAAATTTCATAGCTAGAATTACATAGAATATATTGTAGGTGAGGTTACTCTTTGATGAGGATACTCTACGTCACTTCCTCACTTCAGGTCATCCCTGATTGGCCATTTCAATTATTGAAAGTCCTGAAGATCATTACCTCAGAACGTCTGGTTGTGAAACTGAAAAAAAACAAAACAACAATGAATAACCAATTAGAATATTCAAATATCTACTTCAATTTACGTCAGATGCAGTTGAGTTGTAAATTTGTCTGATTTGTGTAAGTAATGGAAAGGAAATTGGGATGGTATATTTAAACCCCGAAGTCGTCCCCCCCCCCCTTTTCCTATCTCTACCGATCTATTCGATTGATGGTCGTTCAATTTTAAAATTACAAAAAACTTTCCGTATCTATATTATTATGTTTGAATCTGCATATCAATACTTACTTATCGATTAGTTACCTTTACTTTATGCGATATGAAATTATAAGATCCCTGATAGTCACTTATATGTTATAGTTGCCATCCCATCTCGGGGTAAAGACTAGCCGAACCACTGGTTACCATCTTAATGCAGGTGACCGATTACCTAACCCATTAGTTACCATCTAAACTACTGGTGACCACTTACCTAACCCATTAATTACCACCTAAACTACTGGTGACCACTTACCTAACCCATTAGTTATCATCTAAACTACAGGTGACCACTCACCTTATAACTCATTAGCCACCTGCCTAACCCATTAGCCCCCATCTAAACCACAGGTGACCACTTACCTAACCCATTGCGCCAAATGGATCTAACGTTGGACTCACACCCGTTGCTGTAAAACAACAAAAATCAAGAGCAGTGAGTGTATTATTGCACAATTCAAATGGATTAGAGTGGAGTACGATTTTGACTATGTCAAATACATTCGATTTCTTTATAAATTAAATTCAATGAATGCCTAGTAGAATTCAAAGGGATTACATTTAAATACGGATATTGACTGTGGTTAATTTATTCGATTTGTGTATACATTAGAACAATTTTTTTTTAAAAATGTTTGAGACATGCATTTGGATTTGATTAGCTTAGAGTATCTAACGGAAGGTAAGGCATTAACATCAAGACGAGAAACTACTTATTAAGCGATCAGTTAGAATGTTGTTATTTTTTTCTTCTTCTTTTGAATTGCCCTGTCTGTTGTCTTGAGCTTTGTGAATGTATAGCCGTATGTAGGAAGTATAAAAAAACTTAATGGCCCATATTAATTATACATTGGTTATGTAAGTCAATTCATCGTTTTTAATCAACTTACGTTGGGTCCCCGGACTGATCAAGTTAGCGAAATTCATGTCTGAAACCAAAAAAAAAAGTAGTTTTTAAGAATAAAACAAAATCCCTAAATGCAAAGTTCTCCATAGAAATTATTTTTTGTTAGCATTTAAGCAATTGTGAGCGATTTATCATTGATGAATAAGCGGTTGTGTCAACGGGTAAATTTCTGGTGGAAACACGTTTCATACTACTTTCATTTTCGCCTGAAATCGTATTTCATTTATCTTCCCCTTTAAAACGGAAACAAATCTGATTTTGAGGGGTAGGGTGGGGACTAATTTGAAAAATATGTGCCGTAATCCCATTCAAATTATATTTTTATTCAAAACATATTATGATACTCACCAACACAATTATATTTAAGCCCATCACAATTCTATATAAATTAATAACCCCATCCAACCAACAAATTTCCCAAAAATGGAATAAGCCCTCCCACCATACACAGACTCGGCACAGACCCCGACACAGACCCTGACACAGATCCCAACACAGATCCCAACACAGACTCCGACACAGATCCCAACACAGATCCAGACACAGTTCCCGAAACAGACTCCGACACAGACTACGACACAGATCCCAACACAGATCCAGACACAGTTCCCGAAACAGACTCCGACACAGACTACGACACAGATCCCGACACAGACCCCGACACAGACCACGACACAGATCCTGACACAGACCCTGACACAGGTCCTGACACAGACCCCGACACAAACCCCGACACAGACCACGACACAGACGCCAACACAGACAACGACACAGACCCCGACACAGACCACGACACCAATCCTGACACAGACCCTGACACAGACCGCGGCCAAAGTGTTTAAAGAGACATGCGATGAACCCCCCTCCCCCCCCCACACACACACGCTCTTATACTACATACCAGTAGGACCTGTTGCTCCTGTGGGTGCTGCAGCACCGCCCGTGGGTGGTGTTCCGAACTGGCTGAGTAAGCTTGCCATGTCCATTGGGGGTAGCGCTACAACAAACAAAATTCAGTTGATTACCTACCGCCCCCCAATGCTCAACACTATTTGGATTTTTAATTTTTTTTTTTAATTTGGCAATATAATTTACTTGAATAGACAATTAGTTGAAAAGTTACTGAGGCAATGGGTAGCTGAGAGGGTGCTATTGTGCAAATAAAATATTTAAATAGTTTTGTGTGGATTTCTTGTGTGTATGTTTTATAGTGTTTTGAAATATCCCCGTGTATTTAATTTGTAAAGTGTTTTATTTGTTTGCTGGTATATTTACGGTCAGATTTCTACTCAATGAAACGATTAAAAAAAAAAACAGAATGAAAAATGTAAAAGAAAATACCTGATCCAGTTGGTGGCAATCCAGGGAGAGCGGGAGATCCTAAGTATAAAGAAAGGAAAACGTAAAGTAGGTTTGCTGGAAAAGCTATTAAAATCAACTTTATAGAAATTTGAGATATCAAAGTTGACACTAAACCATCTATTTATTTATTTATTTATGCATTTTTTATATAGCGCTTACCTTAAAGCTCTAAGCGCTTTACAGTTATTAAAAACATGTAAACTAAGTAAAATAAAAAATGAGACACTAGGATAGTAACTACTATACTATAGAAACAATCTTTCAACCCGGTTAAATTGTCTGTAATTTTAAAAAAAAAAAAGTAACCTTCCATGATTTAAGACACGTATATTCCTTTAAGGCCTAAGAATACATGGAGACGTGAGCTAGAGGCAGATACGCAAAATGTGGGATACACCTGGAAGCAATTGGAAAGGAAAGCGCAGGACCGTGATGAGTGGAAAATTCTTGTGGACGGCATATGCCCCAGACAGGGTAGAAAGGCAGAACAAGAAGAAGAAGAAGAAGAAGAAAGAGAAGAAGAAGAAGAAGAAGATATTCCTTTTCAAAAACGTTACGTTCATTGATCTTTTCTTTTTTCTGGCGTCTGTAAGTCACATGGTGAAGAAGGTGTAGACTCCGCAGGACGAAATAACAAGGCTTGGGATTTTCTTTTAGGAGGATTAAGCTGTTTCCCTACGCAGCTAATCGCCGCTCTCCACGCACCTAGATGACCCAAGTGGAACATCGTGTGTGGATGGTTACAGCTTGGAACCAGTAGCATCGCAGGAGTTGCAGGAAATTCCCATTGTGTCAATGTTATCCGCCAACGGGGGACTCCATCTCCGGGTTTGAAAATTGAGAGTTTGCCTTCTCTGACATGTTTAACCGTCAACCCGATGTGCTGGCGATGACTGGGCTCTCGGCTGGGATTGAAATTCAGACCACAAACTTGGGATTAAATCAGTTTGGACCACTCGGCCACCCAGCACAATTACATCCCATTGACACGTTTTTAAAAAAGGCAGGCATCTTCCATAATCAAACAACTTTTCTTGACATTTTTTAAAATAGTATTCTGACAAGAATATATTAATGCAATACTTTCCCCAAATTTCGATGCAGTTAAGCCAGAGGCGTAGCGAGTGGGGGGGCAGGGGGGACAGATGTCCTCGGGCGCAAGCTAGTTAGGGGCGCCAAAATGTGCTTTGATATTATATTATTGGTAAAAATAATTGGTTTGAGAGTTGAAAAAAACGGGGGGGGGGGGGGGCTTTAAAAGGGATTTTTTCCCCGGCGCGAGTATTGTCCCCGGGCGCGAATCTTGTCCCCGCGCGCCAAACACCCTCGCTACGCCCCTGAGTTAAGCTCTCTTGAAATTTGTATATATTTCTGTTAAATTAAGACGTAGTGATATGAGATTTTAAATGCTCATCATCCTAATTGCTTTAGTGAAAAGAAAGAGGACGATGTAATTGAGAATGTCTCCACAGTGGAATGTTTTGAACACATTTTCATTTCTCTAAGACGTAGGTAATTTTGGCTAAAAACTTTACTAATCATAAAACATTCTCTTTTTTTGGGGTTGAACTTAAGCTCCTATAGTCCTGGCGATTTTACTAATCACAAGATGGCTGAAATGCGATAAGCTTAGGTAATTTTAAACCCGTCGGTAAGGTGGGGGGGGGGGCACCGAGTTAAATTTCTGAGATGAAAAGGACTGCTGGACAACAACGTTTTCTCAATTATGAAAGGAACTGAACTGCTGGATAAAAGGATCTCAATTATGAGAGGAACTGGGCTGCTGGATAAAAGCATCTCAATTATGAAAGGAACTGGGCTGCTGGATAAAAGCATCTCAATTATGAAAGGAACTGGACTGCTGGATAAAAGCATCTCAATTAAGAGAGGAACTGGGCTGCTGGATAAAAGCATCTCAATTATGAAAGGAACTGGACTGCTGGATAAAAGCATCTCAATTATGAAAGGAACTGGACTGCTGGATAAAAGCATCTCAATTATGAGAGGAACTGGGCTGCTGGATAAAAGCATCTCAATTATGAAAGGAACTGGACTGCTGGATAAAAGCATCTCAATTATGAGAGGAACTGGGCTGCTGGATAAAAGCATCTCAATTATGAAAGGAACTGGACTGCTGGATAAAAGCATCTCAATTATGAGAGGAACTGGGCTGCTGGATAAAAGCATCTCAATTATGAAAGGAACTGGACTGCTGGATAAAAGCATCTCAATTATGAAAGGAACTGGACTTCTGGATAAAAGCATCTCAATTATGAGAGGAACTGGGCTGCTGGACAACAATATATCACAATTATGAGAGAAACTGTACTGCTGGACAACAATATTATCTCAATCATGAGAGGAACTGGACTGCTGGACAACAATATATAACAATTATGAGAGAAACTGTACTACTGGACAACAATATATATCACTTATGAGATGAACTGGACTGCTGGACAAAAACATCTCAATTATGAGATGAACAGGACTGCTGGACAACAACATTATCTCAATTATGAGTTGAATCGACACGCCCCCCAACAACAGCCCCCCTCACCTTGCCCCCCACCCCCCCAATAATGACCTAGACTGACCTGCGGGTTGATTAATCATGTTCAACAACGGCATCAGATTTGGTGAGGTACCTGCTCCTCCCATGGTATTGGGAACTGTATTTGCACCAGCTGTAGATGAAAGGAAATTAAAAACTGTCACCCTCTGCCACAATTTAGAAACAAAATATACAGAAACCAGATGCACATTCTAATATTCAATTTTAATTTTCTGGAGCTCAAGGATTCACAGCAGTGACAGTATGGGGTTTGGTTGAAATTAAAATATTTTTTTTTTCCTCTTAATCTCTTTTCTCTCAACCCTACTTTTCTCCATACCTACTTTTTCTCTAACTTTTCCCCTTAGCTCAACCCGTTATTCCTCTCATCTTTCATTTTATCTGAACCTTTCTTTATTTCAAAACCTACCTTTTCTCGTAAAATTCCCTTTCTCCCAACCTTCCCTTTTTAAAATCAATTTTCCATTTTTCCATTATATCAACGATTCTTTTCTCAAAACTTTTCTTTCCTCTCAAGCTTCCTTTTCTCCCAAGTTCCATTTGTATCAACTTTCATTTTATCTCAACCTTCCTTTTCTCTCAACCTTCATATGTCTCTCAACCTTCCATTTCAGCATTTCTTTGGTCTCAACCTTCCTTTTCTCTCAACCTTCCTTTTCTCTCAACCTTCCTATGTCTCTCAACCTTCCATTTCAGCATTTCTTTGGTCTCAACCTTCCGTTTCCCCAAGGCCCAGCACTTACTTAAGCTGTTGAGATCCATGAAACTACCAGCAGCTCCTGGGGCTGGCATTCCACCAAAACCTGGATCCATGAAGCCACCAGCACCTGCTCCAGCAGACGGGAATCCTATCGGGATTATAAACACCGAGACTTTTTCATGTGCGAGTTATTATGGCAGTAAGGAAGTTTCATGAGGTATAACAACATTTCTAGAGCACAACGTGCAACTCCCAATAATGTTTATATTGTTTACCGGAAATTTGATCGAGAGAGAGAAATTTCGTCGACGGTAAATTGATCGACGGTAATTTGATCGAACGGAAATTTGGTTGAGTCTTTTTTTTCAATTGACACGTTAAAATTTTCGTCAAATTTCTTTTTGAACGCTCTATACTACATAGTAAAACAAAGTAATGCGTCCAAAAAAGACACCCGAAGCAAAAGTTTAACGTAAAAACTGAAGAAAAAAAAAGATTCGACCAAATTTCCGTTCGATCAAATAACCGTCGATCAATTTACCATCGACGAAATTTCTTTCGACCAAATTTCCGGATACGGTTTATATGTATTATTTTAATTTGATTTCGTAGTCTTCAGATTTCATATTTATTGAACCAGAAGGTACACAGAATATGCATGATCAAAATATTTAAATACTGCCCAATACCATACACAAAAATACACACACCAAGTCTCTTTCTCTATCTCTCGCTATGTCTCCTTTTCTATTTCTCGCCATGTCTCTCTTTCTCTCTCGCTACGTCTCTCTATCTCTCTAACTATGTCTCTCTTTCTCTCTCATTATGTCTCTTTTTCTCTCTCACTATGTCTCTCTTTCTCTCACACTATTTCTCCCTATCTATCTATCTATCTATCTATCTATCTATCTATCTATCTATCTATCTATCTATCTATCTATCTATCTATCTATCTATCTATCTATCTATCTATCTATCTATCTATCTATCTATCTAT
>CAXITT010000153.1:390379-407380 GCA_964033795.1 Lymnaea stagnalis | reverse complement strand
TAGGTAGGTAGGTAAGTAGGTAGGTAGGTAGGTAGGTAGGTAGGTAGGTAGGTAGGTAGGTAGGTAGGTAGGTAGGTAGGTAGGTAGGTAGGTAGGTAGGTAGGTAGGTAGGTAGGTAGGTAGGTAGGTATGAAGGTAGGTAGGTAGGTAGGATGTTAGGTTGAGTTGTGTACATGATTTGCCAGTAGAGGCAATAATTATTTTCACTAAACTTGAATTCCTCTGGCCTCACTTGTCTGCCGTGGGTTAGTTCAGATAAGGATAATAATACCTTAGCAATCTGACACCGTGCATTGATAGCAACAATATATTAAAGATATATTTTTAAATTGAATGTACAAAATTAGAAATATCTTCTTAATTTTCTTCCCTTTCTTTTTTTTCAAACATACTAGGATTGCCTTAGTAAATCTCCCTTCTAACAATTGAAAAGTAATTTGGAACCAAAAGAATGTAGACGTGACTCTGCTACAAAACGCGACTCTGCAACAAAACTTGGCTCTACTAAACAACCAATTAAATCATGATCCATAAAAAGTCAAAAGTTTGATTATTTTTTTCTTTTTGGCAAGAAAACAATGGATCTTGTTCTGTAGTTGAACTGTGGTTTAACTTTGGTTTAATTGTGGTTCAACTTGGTTTGACAGTGGTTTAACTTTGATTTCACTTCGGTTTAACTAGGGTTTAACGGTGGTTGAACTGTGGTTTAACCAGATCGTTTCTTACTTGAAGGGAAAGGGAATCCTCCTGGCAGCGATGGTAAGGTGTTGGCACCTGAAAAGACAAAGCACGTTTTAAAATTAAGGTGATCCACTACTATTGGGGACCCTGTGAGACTGAAATCCACTGGATGCTGATGGACTTAATGGCGTAATTACATGAGGACAAACCGTAATAATTGATTTTTTAAGTGATGAAAATATCACCCCCGTAGTAAACTGAACGAAGTGATTAATTTAAAAAAAAAAACCGACTAAAAATATGCAGGGGCGTAGGAAGGGTTCGGTGGTCATCAGGGTTCTTCTTCTATATATTAAGGGCCCGCGATCAATGTATTGATCATTTTGGCTCCTATGCATGTAGAGGGGATTTGCAATGTTTCTGTGCCTGGTGTTGATGAGGATATTTCAATGATTGCAAAAGCTACTTTGTGAGGGAATCATGCACTGGGGGTTGGAAGGCTCGAGGCAATAGACGCAAATGTGTTCATTTAGTTCGGGTTCGGCTTTCAACACGGCTCGAGTTGGGTGTGTTCGTTTCGGGTTCGGTTCGATTCCCATGTCCAGCTCACACCCAGGATGTTTCCAACAACACTGACTCATAACCTACCTGCGCCGGATTGTGCTGCAGCTGTTAAGTCTATCGTTGGTGCCGGGGTCGGGGGAGGAGGAGGAGTCACAGGTGGCAGCAGATTTATCACTGGCTCCAGTGGGTTGGCCACGGGGATGGTGTAAGTGGGTGGCGCTGCATCAGAAAAAAATAAATTAGGATGTTAATTTTTATTTTTTACTTCATGACTATAGAAAACACACAGAAAACATACTGAGAGTATAGAACTGGTTGAGGAGATAATTTCATTGGTGAATGTGTGTAGAAGAAGAGTTAAACGAGAATGACCCTGAATAGAAGATATGTATTAGGTTAAGTTTGACAGTCGACTGGAATCTTCAAAGAGGGGTAAAGCAGAGCCAGCTCTAACGTGGCGATATTTATACAAAGCTTCACGAGACATGTTCGTTATGTAGTGTATCCAGTTGTGGGTAACTACAAGTACTGTGTGACGGATGTACAACAGCGCAGTTGTTTAGGCTGCGTCAGGGCTAAAACGAAAATTAATGCGATTTGTCAATAGAAAGAAAGAAGAAAAAAATAACAGCCTGCACAGTAACTGGTTTCCCAGAGCCCCCCCCCCCCCCCTCTGTGGGAAGCAGCGAAGGGGAGGGGAGCATGGTGCGCAATAAGAGGCGGGGGGGGGTGGGGGCGGACAAGATCCACTTGGAAATTATATTATAAGATGGTTCCCGCCGATGGAGTGTTTGCCCCCCCCCCCCGTCCCCGTCCCTCAAACCTCCTCGCACATCTCATATTGATTTCAGAAGCCCCAGCTGAACCGAAGCGGATCTTTTTTTTCGTCTGTTTATAAAGTTGAGCTTGAACTGAGACGGCCGGGTGTGAAATTTTAAAAGTCATTTACTTGTAACTGGGGCGTGCGTTGGGATGATGCCGAGCCGCATGAGGTCCGCGTCCGTCGGCACCGTCCCATTCATGAGCATCTTTACAATCTCCTGGACGTTGGCGTCGTTGACGCTGCCAGAGTAGCCAGCTGGAAGAGATCAAGAAGAAAAAAACACAATGAAGGCGTCGCATGGACGTTTGGGGGGTTCCGGTTTGGTGTCCGGAAAATATATATTTATGTTTGTTGAGAACACATTTAAAACAGATACTACTTTTCATGTTATTTTATAATTTTAAAAACCCTTTGTATTAACTGCGCTTATCTCTATGTTTAGGGCAAAATCTTCGAACGGCTACTTGAGCCACTTCCCGCTAATCTATCGAGCTGAAACTTGGCACATTGACGCGTTGCCGATGACAACACATTCTATCGAATTTCCAGCCACAGCCTCCAAACACCCCCCGCACACCCCCCCCCCCCCCCCCAAAAAAAAAAAGAAGAAAAAATAAGTTTTTTCCCCTGTTATTCCTAGGGGAAAGTGAAGAAAATATAATGCCACTAAAATTCATAAAATTACCCCCCAAAAAACACTGCTTAATAAGATTCGTAAAAACAAAATATCGCTAGTGCCATTGGTGCGTAATATTTTCTGCCGTTTTGATGAAATAGTTGGTGACATAAATCTGCGGTGTAAAAGTGGGGCGTGTCATTAGATTGTTAGATCTAATTTAAATGTTAAAAAATAATAAAATATCCAACTAATGCATACATACATTTTTTTAAAATAGTTTTTAAAGGTTGTTTAATATAATGGTTATGTTGTTAATGTGTGCGTTCGTTAACAAGCTACTTCGATATTCAGGATGGACTGGTAGCAGAGCCGCTGAGACGTTTGAAGAAAGAGCGTTAGTGTACATCGTGGACTCTTGCATTATTTGCGAAGGTGATTCGTCCAAAGAGGCGTTCGTTGGAAACTCCCCGACCAAGATGGGTTTTGAATTCTCAGTTTTCTGTATATGACTTGGCAATTCATAGGCAAAGTTATCAAACTATTACCGAAATATTGGGGGAAAAAATCATCACATAATTGATATTTGGTTGGGTTTTTTTTACACTTAATATTTTATTTGTTTTTAACGAGTTTTAAATGGGAACTGCTTGATAATCTTAGCATACAAAATAATACCCCAACAATAAATTTTTCAATGTCAAAATTTTAACTATGCAACACAGGCCTTGATAGCTTGCGTTCCATACATTAAAATTTAGTAAAGATTTAAGTGTTTTTTTGGTGGTTTTTTTGCTATCGTCCTCAAGGGATGTGACTATCTTGGCGTGGCCGGAGTCGATTATCGAACTTACTTTCGTTAAGAAGGGCGAGCACCGTTATTGTCACATCATTCTGAATGGCGGCATCAGCTGGTGCCACTTGGGCCGGTTGGGGCAGCTGTGGGGGGGGGGGATATATATCAGATTTATTAAGTCAAAAACAAATCACATTAAAGCTATGATACATATTTATTGATATTTAGATCATATAGTTTTTCTTAAACCTAAATTTAACACACACAAAAATGAAATCAAACTGTACAGAGGTAATAAAGATCCCATTAGTACCCTAATCCTAACCCTAAACCATTAGTTCCCCTAACCTGATTACAAAATGATTTGTATAACTCTAACATGAGTAGTTTTTAATGAATTCTATGCTAAGAAGTAGATAAAACGGCAATAGGTTTGTAACACATTTTATCATATAGAAAGTTGATATATTATTATATTTCCTTGTGTTGGTTTGTGCAGGAGATAACGAAATTGTAAACATGCGAAAAAGAGGATTTATTTATGATATACTCTGGTATTTAACGTGATGTGAAATAAACATGCTAACAATAGCATGTACCACTTAAGGAGACAAAAATATAATTTTATAATTATTTTAGGAATGTGAAAAAATAATGTCGTTGTCTCCGTTGTTCTTAACACACGTCAAATTTATGCCGTTGTTCTTAACACACATCAAATTTATGTCGTTGTTCTCAACACACGTCAAATTTATGCCGTTGTTCTTAACACACGTCAAATTTATGTCATTGTTCTCAACACACGTCAAATTTATGTCGTTGTTCTCAACACACGTCAAATTTATGTCGTTGTTCTCAACACACGTCAAATTTATGCCGTTGTTCTTAACACACGTCAAATTTATGCCGTTGTTCTTAACACACGTCAAATTTATGTCGTTGTTCTCAACACACGTCAAATTTATGCCGTTGTTCTCAACACACGTCAAATTATGTTTCCTTATTTTTGTCTGAGACAAAAAATGGGCTTTTATGAAGTCATTTAAATGCAATTTTTTATCATTAAAAATATTTTAGAAAATAGTTTAAAAACTAAAATGCTGATAACATGACGAACACTTCAGAGTTTAGAAATCTAAGATGCATTCGAGTTTGAAGTTATTTTATATTTTCTAAACTCCTCGTGTTTTTGTTTTTGTTTGTGTGTGTGTGTGTGTATACTGTCTTTGTCCGAGAACCTCATGTCTTCCTGTTTAGCAAACAATGTTTGTAAATAAACATAAACTACGTTGGTTAAAGGCGAAGGACAGTTGTCACAATAAACTAGTCATAAAATAAAAAAATAAAAATTACAGATAAGCAGATGTTAGTGGGATGTAAGAGATTGCACAATGTAATAAAGAAAAGGCACATCATAGGCGGATACAAATTTAAATTCTAAGGACATAACGTAGGCAGTTACGTCTGTTCACCTTAGTCAAAGGGTTAGCCAATAAAAAAAAAAAAAGGGGGGGGGGGGAGTATGAAAAGCAGAGCTGAAAAATCACTGCAGCCTATTTTCATGTTTGTAAGGATGTTTAAATTCATTTACACAGCACACTAACTAAACATGCTTCACTTGAAGCACTATTTGAAGAAAAATGTTGACAAATTGTATAATATATATATATATATTACTTGTGGCTGCTACATCCCACCCTCCTCACCGCAGAAACCTAAGATTAACGTTGGGACCCAAATAAATACAAACTCGTTTGTGCTCCAGTCACTACGAATTAACCAGCGTTACCCCCCACCCCCCCACTCAAAAAAAAAATTAACCCTCTTAGTCACAATTATGACTCATTTAGTGATGATTTAGATTTGGTAACCGCTTTTTTCTTAACAAAGCTTATATGATGGCTGATTTCTACGCTAGAGAAAGACTTTAGATGTCTTGTATTTAAATTGTGAAAATGAATAAGTATAATGTAATTTAAAAGACAAGATTTCCATTTATTTGGATCAATAAATAACGCACCACTTACCACTCCCCCCCGCCCCCCCCCCGCCCCGAAAAAAAGAAGAAAAAAAACACACAAAAAACTACATATCTGAGAATGTTGCAAGATGAAGCTTTGTCAAGGTTTGGTTGATTTTCGATTGACGGAATTCGACATTTATTTATATACGATTACGCTTATTATTTAACTGTCCATACATAAAGTATTTCAGGCTAGGTGTCCAAAAAAAAAAAAAAAAAGGTTTAAGTTAGTGTTTACATATTATTCCAGTTAATTCCTTTGAAGCACCTGCTTATGGTCATGTCTTAATAAACTCATTTGATTTTAATTTAAAAAATGTGTTATTCATAGTTGTGTTTCTTTAACTTTGTAAGACATTGTCTCCATGGCTTTAAAAGAAACAACTCAACCACATGTTATTTATTTTGTACTGGTTCTGAAAGGCCTTGAAACGTCTAGGCTTGAAGGCCCCCACCATGCTAACATGGCTTGCATAAAATATCCGTGAACTACTGCACAACGTCATGTTACGGTAGTTGTTTCGTGTTGCTAAGAACCCGCCGTGACGATTTGTTATGTAAGCAACTAACAGTGTCAACACTGGGGGCTATCATTTAAGCAGGGTGGAGTAGTGACGCATGCAGGATGAACCATCCATCATGCAACATGAAATCATCAAGGAAAAAAAAACAAACATGAGACATCTTGGTCTTTAAAAACAAAATATCACATTAATTCTTAAAATATATTATTTGCAAAAAAAAAAAAGAAAAAAAAACAAACATGAAACAACTTGGTTTTTAAAAAAAAAAAATCAAAATAAATTTTAAAAAATATTAATTGAAAAAAAAAAAAAAAAAAAAAAAGTGGTTGACTATGGATTCGGACAGTGGATCAAAAAGTGAGTGACGGAGTGACTTTTTATGACTGTTAATTTTTGTCGCATTGGGTGTTAAGAAATTAACATAAATGTTATTTTCGACTCAACATTATTGGACGATGTCTGGTGGAACTGGTGCAAAACGGTAACTCACATAGTAGGATCTATTTTACTAAAGCCTCTTCAAAGGAGTGTTAAAGGAGGTTTGTGATCTGAAATAACTACTTTATCCATTGAAACATAACCTTCTAATGAACATAACAAATTATATTTCGCAGTGTTCTTCTTAAGATTTGACATGCTTAGACTAGTGATAACCTGGAGTCATCTGGGAAGCCTAGAGTCCAAACAGTTTGAGAACCACCGCATTTTGGGAAAAAAGTACGTATCATACACGACTTTAAAGAACAATACGTTTATGCCTCTTGAAAGTTTACTGAAAACATATGACAATGTGATGCGAATGTTAACTTCATTGTACATAGGTAAAAGTGTGTATGTTATAATAGGGCCTAGTTACATACGGTATCTATGTCATAGTTGGTCATAGTTACATCTAGCTATCATATAACTTCATAATTTACTTAAGGCACCTAGATGTCTTAGAAGGTCATGGATGCATAAGGCATCTATATGTCTTAGTAGGTCAAAGTTACGTAAGGCATCTAGATGTCACAGAAGTCATAGTTATATAAGGCATCAAGATGTCATAGTAGGTGATAGTTACATTAGGCATCTAAAGGTCTTATAAGTTCATAGTTTACATAAGACAAATAGATGTCTTAATAGGTGCATAAGGCATCTACAATATGTCTTAGTAGGTCAAAGTTACATAATGCATCTAGATATCTCAGTTGGTCATAGTTTCATACGGCATTTAGACGTCTTATAAGTTCATAGTTTATTTAAGGCATACAAGTATCGTAACAACTCAGAGTTACATAAGACATCTAGATGTATACTTATAGCACTGAACACATTTATGTAGAAGTAAAAAAAGAGGGGGACCTCCATTCCTACTGAGTATCTTATTTTAAAATAAATTTACATACACCTTAAAATACAGCGATATTCTGTTGTAATAATGATTTATTTTATAATTCATCGACTGTGAATATCATCATGCATATTTTTACCACTTGTCCTTATGACAAATGAGATATGGGATATGTTTTAAACGTGTATGTTTTAGTGATGGCCTGTTCTTCATGGTAGTTTGAAATTAAGCACAACAGCTAATCAAATGAGTAGAACATGTGACAAATTAGTTTGGGGAATAAATGGAGGCAACATCAAGCATGAGGCTGGAAGAATCTAAACACATGTAAATTGTATGGTATTTGAGGAGTTAAGTAAGAGATTATGCTTGAAACCAAAAGTAGGGACGCCAAAAGTAGAGAGGGAGAGGGGGGAAAATTTGAATCTAGTGGTGGGGGGTGGTCATACTGCCTGTTTGGATGTTCTGCTGTGGCGTCATTTGATTCGACGCTCCTTGATCGACGGGTTGGTTCTGGTTGGTCGGTTCGGTCGTCGCCTGGGTCGTGGGCGCCGGAACGGTGGTTGGGGCGGCCGTGGTTTCCAACGGGACCCCCTCAGCGGCCACGGTGGTGGTGGTGTCCACGACGGTTGCAGCGGTGGTGGTCGGGATCTCGGCGAAGGCATCTCCCGCTGCGCCAGGTGCGACTGTTTCCGTTTGCGCCGACCAGACCACGGTGCTCTCGGTAGCTGGCAGTGGAAGGGTGGAAATGGTCGAACAGAGGGGGTCGGGGGGGGGGGAAGAATGGAGGAAATAGAAAGAAAAGATAAGTCGAAGAGTTGGCGGAAATGGAAAGATTGAAAAGAAAAAAAAAATAACGAGAAATGCTTAAGAAGCGATGAATTCTATATTTAAATAGTTCTAGAAATAAAAGTGTATTAATTTATTTAAAAAAAATATTATTTTGAACAAAATGATTGTGGATGTGATGAACAGTGTTATAGGGTTTTGACAACAAAGACAAAGACACAGTTCTACAAGCAGTTTAGTTAGTGACAGTAAAGTTGATTTCGCGCGCAATCATTGATGTTAAATAGCACAGGGCTTGAGAGTACGTGCTTGAGGTGAAAGGTCGTGGTTCAATTTTTGTTAGTATAGATTGGAAGGCACAAATACACTGTTAGCGATCTACTTTTAATTAACGCTTTAGTTTGATGTTTCTTATAAGTACAAATTAATATAAATATAGAAATATTTTTAAATAATAATCAAGTAATTCACTTCATTTTACCTTGAAAATAGTTATAGATGATATTTTTAATGAATTTTGTTCTATACACATACACACACACACGCACGCGCGCGCACACACACAAACACAAACACAAACACACACACACACACAAATATATATATATATATATATATATATATATATATATATATATATATATATATATATATAAATTCGGCCTGTTGATGCAAAAATTTGCATCAATGGTTAACATTCATGGAATATTTTGAAATTCAAATTACAATGTTAATATTAATTATTTTTGGGGGGTCTCAGATCTATCTGAACAAACATGAAAGATCTAAATATATTTTAAATATTCAATGAAAAATACAACATTTTTTTTTTAAACTTGACCTCGGTGGGCTGTCCTGATTGAATATAATGTTAACACTGTTTTTGATCAACTTCTATGAAATACGACTACGTAGGGGGGAAAAAAAAGATATATTTTCAAAGCGAAAATAGTACATGGATTGGTTCAAACCATTTCCACTTTCACATCATTTGTAGTTGTCAATGTTTGTCTAATTAGACATAGTCTAGATGACGATAACGTGAATTGAAAGCAAAGGAATTTTGCAGAGTAACTGTATAAATTTAATTTTAAAACTATATTATTGGGTCTGTTTCTAATATGCCCTTATCAACTTACAATATGATTTTTGGAGCTAACCCACGATGGAAAAAAAAGTAGATGGAAACCACTGGCAAGCTTCACTGCTTTACAAAAATTTTTAACGTATTTCATAGAGCACTGTTTCCCAAGCTTTCAATATTTCTGTACCCCTTTATATAATTTTCGAAACACTGAGTAGCCCTCGTTAAAAAAAATTTGCATATAATTAAATAATAATCAACAAATATTTTATTTTTTCCCTTTATTAGTACATAAACAAAATAATAATAAACGAAAAAATATAATGTATCCATAATTAAATATAAATAAGACTTATATTGTAAATAACATTCATTTTAATCATTGAGAAGGGTGAGATTGCTTAAGTAGTTCATCATATTATTTTAGTTCTCAGGTTGTTAAATTTTCATCAGAAATGCTGTTCCGCAACCAAAAAAGCATTTTTTAATATTTGTTTGGTACTTAATGTCTACAAGTGTTGAAAAAAGCCACTTCTCATAGATATGTAGCTGCTAAAACTGGATACACATAATGCATTGGCAACCAGAATGATGTTAAAGTGCACTCCTTATTTTTATTTTTTTCAGAATCCGTCTGAAGCTAATTCCAACAATTGCTTTTCTTCCGCATGCGATAGACATCCTGGCATGAATGTTGTATTCAACTTTTTGAATGTTGTATTCAACTTTTTGAATGTTGTATTCAACTTTTTGAATGTTGTATTCAACTTTTTGAATGTTGTATTCAACTTTTTGAATGTTGTATTCAACTTTTTGAATGTTGTATTCAACTTTTTGAATGTTGTATTCAACTTTTTGAATGTTGTATTCAACTTTTTGAATGATGTATTCAACTTTTTGAATGTTGTTTTCAACTTTTTGAATGTTGTATTCAACTTTTTGAATGTTGTATTCAACTTTTTGAATGTTGTATTCAACTTTTTGAATGTTGTATTCAACGTTTTGAACGCTGTCTTATCCGTTTAAGTTTTTTTTTTTTTTTGTTGTGTTTTAATTCAGGAAAATTGATTTTTCAGGCCTACTCGTAAATTCTCTAAATGCTGTGTTGTACATTTCAGAGGCTGAAATTTTACCAGCCGATCTTGGTATATAGACTCATGAAGATAGGGAAACGAGTCCACTTCTCATTTACCAACTCTCTCTTGCCATGGTAGCGTTCACTTCACTTTGTCTTGAACGTGAAACAATGACAATTCTTTGCCTTGTAACGAAACGATAAGTTCAGACACTTCAAAACAGAGACTCTATCTGCCAAGTATGCCAATGTACAGAGCCATTTCCAGTCATGCAAATAGTTTCTCCGCTCAAATCTATCACTAAGGAAAACTTGAAGTTCATTTCAAAGTTCAAATAATCGATTTAGAATTCTCCCTCCAGATTTCCAATTAACATCAGTATGAAGAAAGAAGCTGAGTTATGCCTACTATCCATTTCTGCACACATCTGCGAAAAAATCCGGGCATTCAAAGGACGATATTTAATGTGGTTAATGAGTTTTCGGCTTTTATCCAGAACTCTCTGTAGATCAGCTGGCAACAATTACATGTTGCCAATGCGTCTCTCTGTGTATGCAACAATTACATGTTGCCAATGTGCCTCTCCGTGTAGGCAACAATTACATGTTTCCAATGTGTTTCTCTGTGTAGGCAACAATTACATGTTGTCAAAGTGTCCCTCTATGTATGCAACAATTACATGTTGCCAAAGTGTATGTCTGTGTATGCAACAATTACATGTTGCCAATGCGTCTCTCTGTGTAATGCAACAATTACAGTTTGCCAATGCGTCTCTCTGTGTATGCAACAATATGTGGCTATGACATTTGGGGTAAAATTATGAAGTCTTGCAACGAGTCCACGATTAATTCCGATCAACCGTTTTTGCTCCACCTTTGCTTATTCCAACACATCTATTGCAATCAATTGTGCTCTCTTGCTTCCATTTATTCCTAACATTAAAGACATCTTCTAATGTTGTATGACCTTATAAACTTATACCTAACATTAAAGACATCTCCTATTGTATGACCTGATAAAGGCTTGGAAAATAACAATTCGTTATGACTTTCTTGATAATTTTCGTATCTCCCAAACCCAATAAGATTTGCGAAATTAGCAATCTTAGTGGACTCATTGACTTGTAATATATAATAACGACTTTGATCAATTTCAGACAATAAAATCTGTTTTACATTCTTCTTCTTCTATATTTTGAGGGCCCACGATCAATGTATTGATCATTCTGGCTCCTATGTTGCAGAGGGGTTCGCGATGATAGCTGTAAATAGTTTTGAAAAGAATATTTCACTGGTTGCAAGGGCTACACAGCGATGGTATTAAGAACTGGGGGTTGGAAGGCAGATGGCAATAGACGCATATGTCAAAGCTTGTTCCAGTCCCTGATTGTCTTTGGCAGAAATTAGCAGTTCTTGTTCTAAGTTCTTCTTGCTATGCGCCGGAACTGCCTTTCATGGCCTCGTCAAAGTTTGGGGAGTGGGGGGGGGGGGGGGGAGAGGGACGAGTTTCTGTTTAATGCTGAAGCAGTGGACCAGCCCATTACTTATACATATCAATGATTCGTCGATGAACTGTATTATTCGAATGTGGGCCGCGATCAACATTTTGTTTTGCCCCAACTCCTATCATTTCTTCTGCCATTATCTTGGCTGCAGGCTTGATTCAAGTTTCACCAATCATCTCCGTCGCAATGCATTTTGCAATTATGAGCGACACGCTGTACGAAGGTTCTAGGATTTTAAAAAAAATTCACCTCCTGTCCTGTCACGCATTACTTTTCGAGACTATTTTAAATCCTTATTTATTTATTTATTTTTAAATCGATTGGTTTATCTTTCTAGTATTTTGGGGTTTGTCTCAAAGTGGCGCTTTATTAAGCTGGATGGTTTCATGGCTTTCATTTGTTAAACTTTCAGAAGAAATGACGCAAATCGGAACAGGTTCTTTTTCATCCCCAGTGCACGAGTTTCCAAATTTCAGAGATGATTCTTTGTTGTACTTGCGAGTTATCCTTCCTTTTTTCTTCACAGGTTCTTTTAGAATTGAAGGTTGTTCACCCTTGTCGATTTCATTATTTTCTGTTTGATGATTGTTACTACAATCGTTGCTTTCTTTCGGTTTAAAAGTCCCAGATTTCAACCAGCGATCCATAATCTTGAATGCTAGGGATAAAAATTATATTTAGTATGAACGACCAAAATCAAAGGGGGCTTACTAAAGCACATAACAAACCTTTCCTATTAGAAAAAATCGCACGAAAGCACATAACAAACCATTTTTATTAGAAAAAATCACAGGAAAGCACATAACAATCCTTTCCA
Organism: Lymnaea stagnalis; assembly: GCA_964033795.1. Classification (NCBI taxonomy): domain Eukaryota; kingdom Metazoa; phylum Mollusca; class Gastropoda; family Lymnaeidae; genus Lymnaea; species Lymnaea stagnalis. The sequence goes on along the minus strand of CAXITT010000153.1, from coordinate 394,750 downwards.
ATAAGGAAATTCGCACGAAAGCACAGAGCAAACCTTTCCTATTAGAAAAATCGCAGGAAAGCACATAGCAAACCTTTCCTATTAGAAAAAAACGCACGAAAGCACATAGCAAACCATTCCTATTGGAAAAATCGCACGAAAGCACATAGCAAACCTTTCCTGTTAGAACAATCGCACGAAAGCCAAAAACACACACGAGCGTGCTGTAACACATCAATTTATATTGGATCCTTTTGTGTGTGAAACTGTTGTCTTTGGCCATGGAGTGGGGGGGGGGGTATGCACGGAACGCACAGCGCCCTGAGACGCCACGGCTTCCCGTATCTACAAAAGCACACATACCCAATTCTAACCCATGAACGGTCAAATGCAAACATGCTCTGGTGTCAACACCTTTTTTTTTTAGTCACTTTGAGATGTACAACTAAAATAACCAAAACTAAGGGGAAAATATGAACCCTGAGACCCATATAAGAACATATATTAATGAGAGTAAACCGGACAAGGAATCCTATGGTATGAATGTTTGGAATTGGTGGGGCTATGTACAATAAATATGACCTTGACCTTCAAACAATTGTACAATTTTGCCACTATTTACCTAACTTTTTTTTTTTTTTTTGCAATCACCCGCACTGACTGCTGGGTCCTTTTTTTATCAACTAAATATATTTTTCAGACACGTAAAACAATTATTTTTTCAGTTGAGAAAATATATAAAGTTATTTTGGTTTATTGAAATTTAATTAAAACAAAATAGTGATGATCTACATATTTCTTGATATGATGCCTATCGAACTTGTCAGCGACCTTTTCACGTACAAATGGTACTAACACTAGATTTAGAAATGAATTGTTCTACTGCTAGCCTCATAATCGTAAGTGTTACTACCACTATGAGAAATGCCAACAAAACTAAAACCATCTTTAAAAAGTCATTACCATAAAGAAACAAATTAAAAAAATTTAGTTTTTGTTTAGCAGGGCCAAAATCCGAGTCCAACCGGTTGGTTTTAACAATTTAACACACACAAGAAAAAAAAAAAAAAATTATAAATTTTTTGCTTGTTCAAAATAATAAAAAAAAAAAAAAAAAAATAAAAAATAAAAAAACAAAATAAAAAAATTTAGTTTTTTTTTAGAAGGGCCAAAAACCGAGCCCAACCGGTTGGTTTTAAAAAATTAAAAAAAAAAAAAAAAAAAAAAAAAATTATAAATTTTTTGCTTGTTCAAAAAAATAAAAAAAAAAAAAAAAAAATTATGAACACATGGAATATTTAACATAGTTTTAGGTAAACAGAAAGAAAATACAACTTATTCAAGTTACCCCCCTAAAATAATGCAAATTTTCTGATTCTCAATTGAGGTATACGTTTAGTGAAGGCCGATTACTATCTGCCGCGACACCACAGAAAGAGCTTTAAGGGTTGATCATCAGCCTATGTCTCTGTTCGTTGGGTAGATAGTAACGAAATTTTTAAAATGATTTTTCTATGTTTTTATTTGAAAAGAAAAAGGTAAGCTGCTTGTTGCAGACAAAGCCCCAGTACTGCGCGTACTCCCCACCAAACACTTCCATCACCCCCAGGGGTACACGTACACACTTTGGGAAACACTGCCGTACGTTGTGTTGATAAAATAATATTATTAGAATGGATTTTACTTTTGTTCCTTCCAATCCTAGTAAATAGTTTGGATATTTAGATTAGACCAGTGTCGTAGCGAGGGTTTTTGGCGCCCGGGGACAAGATACAAGCGCCCCCTTTTCTTTTTTTCAACTCTAAAACCCATTATTTTTACCAATAATATAATATAAAAGCACATTTTGGCGCCCCTAACTAGCTTGCGCCCGGGGACATCTGTCCCCCCTGCCCCCCCCCCCATCGCTACGCCTCTGGATTAGACTCATTTGATGATCTTTACAATAAAAAAAAATATTTTATAATCTGAATTTTCGCTAAATCTTCTCATAAAAACACTACAGTGAGTGACTCACTGTTGATATAATAATATAATATTATTGATAGGTAAGAGGAAGAAACATGATTCAGATTGTTGCGGGAGAAAAAAAAACCAACAACACTTAATTTATTGCCATGATAAGAAGCCGTAGGTAAGCTTGAAAATTTCTCATATGTTTGAAATAGGAAAAAATCAAAATGTGCATGCATGGTTAATAATGATGTATCTCATAAGCTGTTAACATATAAATAGATATTTATGTCTGCAGTTTGTTAAAGCTTTACTAATTCTGCAAGGTTTTTTTTTTTGTTTTGTTTTGAAACCCCTTTTCGGCAATTACCAGTATATGAACACAAATACCTTCAGTAGTGAATTCGTTTTATACTTATACTTATTATTATTTAATTTTTTTAAATTTGACATAAAAGATGTATCCTGTCCTGTGCTATTTCAATGTGTATAATTATAACGCACAATCATTCTTTACAGTTTCATCAGAGTACCGTGTTTAAACTAAACTATAATAGTTTGTTGTTGTTTTTTAACTGCCGTTGTAGCATTTTTTCGCTTGGGCATCATGATAACTTTGAAAAGCCTATTTCTTATTTGTTTGAAATGTTATTAAAAATTGTATAATTCCTTCACCGGTGCAGAACTTTTATCAAATTGTTTCAAAAGAAAATTTGAGGAAATGACTAAATGCCCCCTGCTACTGGTCCCCACAAGATAGAGACGGTAGTATGGTAGCCTAACCCTAACCCTAACCCACTGACATTGAATTTTATCATGTCATCCGAAGGACTATCACCCCCCAAACCAATAATAATATTTCCAAGCAAGTTGGCACTAAAATAATAATAATAAAACATTTAAAAAGTGAATCTCAGAAAACAAATTCTTCTTCATGGGATAAAAAAAAAAAGAAAAAAAAGAAAAGAAATGTGATTGGTGGTTTGATTAATTTTTGTTAGTTTCGAACCCAGTTAATGTGTGTTGACCCCCAGTGACGGCGGTGTATTCCCTAGTGCTCTACAACCAAGGTCCGACGGTTGTTCTTGTATATAAATAATTGATCGATCCGGGTACACAAACTATCTTTCTAAAAATAAAATTAAAAATTCAGTGTTCAGAGATTATGTGGGGAAAAAAAAGAAAAAAAAGTGAACATTTGAAATAAAACTGAATGATATACTTGTTGTTTTTTTTACTTATGTAAGCATGCAATCATTTCGATTACACCAGTAGTTGCCAGTAGCAGATTATGATATAATTTACTTAAATACACGTAATAACATATGGCTTTCGCTTTCATTTAGAAAGTAATCGATGGTTTTATAGTTAATACTTGGGATTAATTAATCAAACGGAGATTATCTGTGGTGTTCGGTGATTAGAAAATAGTTCCTAAATTTATATAATAATTAATGCAGTTTATAGTTTATACTAAAATATCTATACATTTATAAAATTTATATATTAATTAATGCAGCTTATAGTTTATACTAAAACAATGAATATATTTTCTTGTTTAGGCTTTTGTAAACGTTATATTTTACTTAGAAAATATTCGTTTTTGTTCAGTCTTGACTTAACTGCTTTAACATATGCTTTCTTTTTTTTTTATTTTAATTTTTTGATGAGCAACGAATGCATGTAAAAAGAATTTTTATTTTCTGTGCCGAAATTATATTTAAAGGCATTATAAGATAATGATAATATTAAAATTAATTAAAGGTACGATGCAATGATTAAAAAAATTATAATTAATTAAAGGTACAATTCAATATTAATAATATTAGAATTAGATAAAGAGAACAAAATAACAGCGAACATTTTCATCTCCTGCTCCCCTCCTCCGAAGGGTGGAGACTACCGGCACCACCACCCGCTCCCCCCACCCCCACCCCGAACGGGCTGGATTAACGATCTAAAAGGCACGAAGGTATATTGCGATACACACAGAAATTAATGTATAAGCTTAGATTATAAGATAATTGGATTATCTCGCGTCTCTAATGCTCTAGCCTCTATCCCACGCTTATGACCACATGCTGGATTTGTATGTCTGCATCTACGTGCAGTGGCGTAGCCTCAACCCTGTGGTGATTCCATTCCATGGACCCCCACGCCAATCTTTGTACGAGGAAAGACATAAGAAATCTTCTTTCAATTTTTTTTGTTGTAAATGCTGTTCCTGCTATAAGTATATTTCAATGGAACTTTGACAGCGGCTGCGGGGATGGGGAATATACATTTAAAAAACATATCCAAGTTTGTCCCATGCTACTACAACTTAAAAAAAAAAAATATATTGTTTAAAGTTCGAATGAAAACAAGGAAAAGAAGAGAACAAAACTGTACAGCCACCAATACTGTGTTTTTTTTGTTTCTTTGCCCCCCCCCCCCCCC
>CAXITT010000153.1:353651-367118 GCA_964033795.1 Lymnaea stagnalis | reverse complement strand
GGGGGGGGGGGGGGGGGGGGGGGATATGCTCTTAATGGTTTTAATAAAGGCAAAGCTAAATCTTCAGTGATGTTAAACTGTGATTATAATAGAAGTTTTTTCTTCTTTAATTAATGGTATGCTTTAGAATGATCATTAGGTACGGCCTTTAACCTGTAGATCAATTTTTTAAAAATTAACCTTGCATTTCCATGCAGGCACGGGACAACTACTCTCTCCCTCCATCCAGTGCTCATGTCAATACCATAATCTTCAATTTCTAGTAATTAATCTTCCATCCCCTGTAAGATTTTTTTCCTCTCACAGGCTGACCGCAAACAGTTATAAATAACATTGAACTCAGAGGAAAAGCAATAGATTGATTGGATTTGTTGACTGAAATGTTCACAGCAAACCATGCAGACAAAATTTACATTAAATCATTTTTTTACAGTTCCAATGATCCTGTAATCATTAATAGAATCATATTTTTATCCATAACGTCATCCAACATTAGCAAATACACTATTAGCTCACTATTGCCTGCGTTTGAACTATTTCTCTTTTCTACATGCTTAACCAAATGCACACACAGAATGTGGTATGTTACCTTCAAATGTGTCTTTATGGTTGTATTATTAGTCAAGTTCTGTGACACCTTCCTTCTTTTCCCACTGGAGCTCGACTCAATATCTATCAGCAAATAATTTTTTAAACAAATATTTAATTAAAACAAATGTAAGCAACAACAAAAAAAGTAGAAGAAAGAAATGTTTTTTTTAAAACATAAAAATGATTTGATCTTTATAGAAGTTTGTCTGTTAAAAGTATTTAATTGGCTAAGTAAATCGTAATAAAAATTATTGATGCCTTGTAAGCTTAGTTAAAACATCGAGTCAACACCTTAAGGCAAGCGTACTTGACTTGGCACACAGAGCAATTTTCCACTGCACATGAAAGACCAAAACAAAAATGACTAAAGATACATCTACTCATCTACTTTGATAGACTTGAATGTTGGTAGCATGCTGAATGAATTAGAAGCTTACTTCTGCACATTACCAAAAGACTGCCTACCCCTTGGTTTAAACTATTTAATTTTTTTATCATCTGTTAATTTAATGTATTCTTAGCCATGTTTAAAATTTATGTTAGCTGCAATGTGATTGGTGTCTGTGACCTTTTCCATTGTTTGATCCTAAAAAGACAGAAGGGACAGAATTCATGCTGTTTTGATGTTCTGTCTATGTCAACAGATGTCTATAAGTATTTTCTTCTTTTTCTGAGTGTACTGTTGTTGTTAACCAGTATTTTTTCTTTGGATATATACAACTTGCAGGTTATCTATAATGGGAATAAAAGAAAAAAAGACAGTACGAGAATCATTTCATGAGTAGTAAAGAAATAATGTAAAATGACCATTTTAAACAAAAAATGTGTTTACTAATCATGTGAAATACAGGGCCTCTCTCAGATGATAAACATATGGATGGAGAAGACAAACCAACCAGGAATTGTATAGTCTATATCAGGATTCCACACTAATAACAGAAATAAAAAAAAAGGGTATGCTAGGCTGGACAGGACACTAAGAAAGAATGCCGAATGACAGATGAGTGAAGACAGTGAAAAGGGTACATCACAAAAACCCCAGAGGAAAACTTCTCAAAGACAGACCTTGCCTCAGATGGATGAATGATATGGAAAAAGATCTGCACTTATACAGCAGCAGGGAATCCAAGCTTGAAAAAGAAAAGCATTAAGCAGCAGTTAGGCCAGTTAGGTCTGAGTACTCTGAGTGGAAGGAAGTGGTGAGGCAGGCCAAAGCCCTACGTGAACTACATGAGCTACTTGGGCTGTAGCACCACAGCCACAGGAATGGATGAATGGACGCATTCAACACACACCTCTGGCATTCGGGAACATTTAACAGGGCTCCACCATATAAACTGATTCTAAATAGAGCTCCGCGAGTCAAAAAGGTTGGCGTTGGGAACCACTGTCACTGACGTAGATTTAGAATGAATAGTATATTACTATACTATTATTTAATTTAGATTACATTTAAAGAAACATCGACCACTAGGCCATGATGGGAACCCCGGGCATCGTCTTCAACATTTACTGAGCACTACATTGATGCGACGAGTTGTGGAGGCGTGCTTTATTTAAGTGGAGCCTACTGACTGAACTGTGCTGTAGTAGTGTGTAGTGGCAGTTCAGTGTGCTGAAACTGAAGAAGGCAGTCAGATTATAGTGTGCTTTAAATTCTCAGTTCCAGTGTAACAAAATAATTTACAACCGCAATAGTGTAAGAATAGAAGCACTTACACGGTGGAAGAAGAAAATGCCAATAAATTTCTCATGTCGCAGAACCTTCAGGGTTTGAAAAGAAGATAGTTAGATAGAAATGTGTGATGCATCCAGTTGCTCAGGCCGCTTTGAAATGTCCCGGTAATGATACGTAATTTCGGATTTTTCCGAAATATCTCTTCGGAAAATGAACAATTTCAAGAAGTCTTGAAGTGATGTCTTTTAGATGATTCGCGTCTTTTCCCAGGGTCACACCAATAAATTAATAATATTATTATTTTCATTTTCTTTTCTCCAGAAATAAATTGTTTCTCTGAAGAAAAAATAATAATAGAAGCTTCACTAAGCCACACATTTCCATTCATCCTCTGAGATCTGGCATTTTGCATCATATCCCAACTACAGTCACTCTGCTAAGTTCCCAGTCCCAGTAACCACTGTCGTCTTGTCTTAGACAATTTTATTCCTTCAAAAATATCGATGTGTCCATAATGACATAATCTCTCTCGACACCCCCCACCCTTAATCTCACGACTTACAATCACATCAAATCAGCTTACTCTACCTTGCCACTTTACTGCTTTATCACCCCTCCCACATATCACCTCACATACCGTATGATATGGACTACGGTCTGTAACTTTACTATACTATATAGGCTTATACAAAATTCCTCTATCCACAAAAAAAACAAAAAAAACAACAACAACAAAAAAAAAGCAACAAAAACCCACAAAAACAACACACAAAAAAAACAAAACAACAAAACAAAAAAAAAAATTAAAAAAAATAAACCACACACTCATTTTCAATTAATTTCAAATCCACATCTAAATGTAGTCTAATTTGGAGCAGTGCACTAAGTAAAGACCACGCCTCATAGCCGCCATCATTCTATGTCTATACTATGTATTTAATTCTATTCCAGGTCGTTTTAAAGCAGGGCTGTCTAACCGTCTAACCTTTTAGGATAATAAATGATCGCATGGCGAACTCCATGTTTGGAATGTTTTATATTTCTTGTTGCTTCTTGTTTTGTCTTGTCTTCTGAAGAATAGGCCTACTCCAGGCCGAAACGTTCTCCTTTTATTGCCATGTGTCTATTCATTTCGAGCTTCCACTCACCTTTGTTCCAATATTTCCTTGTAATAAACCATTTAGCTTCCATGGGCCACATTGGGAGAAAAAAAAAGTGGTTTTGGGATAAACATAAAATACACTAACACTGACACTATAACTAACATTAACCCTAACACTAACGATAACACTAACAGTATAACTAGTCTAATACTAACATCAACGAGAGTTGAAGAGCGCAAAAAAAACAAAAAAAACGTGAATTAAAAAAGTAATGAGACAAGAAAGTAATGAAGTTAGTGAGATGTTTAACATTTTTTTTTTTTTTTTGAGACTCTATTATAATGCTTCAATAGTTGGCTCGATGGCAGAAGATTAGTTGTTTAATTTTCAGTGAGTCCTCAAAATGTTAAAAAATATATATCGAGTCATTTATCCTTGAAAATAGATGCTCACAATAATGTAGGCTGTATGTGCTTCCAAGTNGTGTTGTTTTTTTTTTTTCTAATTTGAATCTCAGGTTACAGTTTTTTGCATTTGCAGAAAATTTTAGGGGGGGGGGGGGCAGCCTCACTGAGCGCATGAACACCTCCCCTCCAAATTGAATTTGTGTGGGAAAAACACTGCTCACACCCATGTGCAAACCTGGGCTCCACGAATTCCTTTACATTATCTGAATAGGTAAGAGAGGGCCCATGATGCTAATAAGACGGCCCTGTCTTAGTGCATCACTTCGCCCAGTGCTCCCAATGAGACGGCCCTGGTTGGAAGGCAATCATAACCATAGACGACCTGCTTTGGACAGCACTGTTTTAGAGTGCCTCTTAAATAAAGGGAAGCTACTAAGAAATATTATTATGTTGGAAATTAAGAATTATCCACCATTAATCCGTTATCTGCGGCATTCTGCGGCTAACTTGAAAAGCAGAATTGACAGACTGAGCATGCGAGTTTCGATCATCTGTAAAGTAGTTTTCATTTCTAATTTGTTTGAATTAAATTAAAAAGATGGCGTAAATCAATATATCCATTGTAACTCATTGTTGAAATAATTTTAATTAATTACCTATGGGCTATTTGTACCATTTTATCGCTACTTGACTTATAAATACTTATACGACTTAGTCTTAGACCACTTTTCACTTTACTTTAGTTAAAAAGTTAAAACTAAAACTAAATTTTGAAATTCTAGAAATTAGAAATTTAACTCAAATAAATGTAAAAGTTGTGTCCACCTGTTTACTCACTTTTAATACTCTTATGCATTAGCAAATTGACTTACACTTTACTTTACTGAAATTACTGTGGTTTTGGCTTTCAAATTCTGTCAGTCCACTTTAACTTTAGTCTACTTAATTTAATAAAAGTTTAAAAGTGTGACTTGGGCCAAGCAATTTGATACTAAATGATAATTTGATATCTTGTTAATATTAATAGTATTAATTGTTAATAATAATAATTATACTAAATAGTAGTAATTTAGTACAGTGGTTCCCAAACTTTTAAGTTTGGCGGACCGGTGAACAAGTTTAGAAATTTTACCAGGGACCAGTGCATGATTTTCTTTAATACTTCTATTTCTATTTGACAATAAATATTTATGTTATGGGGACCGGCAGTGTTAGGCATGTAGACCGGTGAAGATCCACGGACTGCCATTTGGGGACCACTGATTTAGTAGGTATAGTAGTAGTAGTATTTATTATGTAGCAAGGATAACCAACAAGAAGACCAATGCGAATGCCAATTCAATAGGGCCCACAATTAATTAAATTTAATTTTAATTACTAACTAAAACTTAAATATTATTACTATTACAATTTACAAGTAGGCTTAATGATAATCCTAAATAAAATAAGTGACCTATGTGTACCTATGCCAACCAACAAATAAATTCTAAAATTGAACATCCATTTATTTACAAATGAATGGTAAATTCAAATTTTGGCTATAGTATAGTGGATGGCCCCATAGTATGGTATGGTCATTTTTTCCTTATTAAATTTTACAAATGACAAATGACTTATATGTCATTTAATGATTTTTTTTTTCTAAATTGTTTTTCATCATTGCTTTTTGTCATGGGTCTCACAGGTGTAAATAATTTTTGAAAGTCCTTTTTATATATGTCCTTCACAACCATGTTTAATTTTACTGGGCAGAGAATATTCAGAACTTGTATACAGTGTAAATAAATCTCAAAGGAAAGTGGGGAAAAAAATGTTAAGGTTTTCACCTGTTTGACAGCCTCCTTAGAAGTGCAATTTTGGTTAACAGCTTTTGTTTAAAAAAATAAGTACAGCTTTTATTAAAATATGAATTATGTTTTATTTTAAAGCAAACATTTTTTTATTTTTTTAACAGAAAGTCCTAAGAGTGGAAAAATTAAAACAACTAGTAAATAAAAAATACATTCATTCTCAAATATATTTTATTTACATAATTATATCCTTATGTACTGTCATGGGTTTACTGTCAGCAAAAGAACAGCGCTTCTTGTTAGAGGAGCGTATGGTAGGGTTAGGTTTTGATTCTAAAAATATTTTTATCATGTTCTGTGCTAGGTTTCTCTGAGGTTTCCTTTGATTTGTTTTCCCTCTTAGTGTGGTCATGAGAAGTGAGCTTGTTGACATTCTATAAACAAAAGCATCCCAACTCCAGGAATGTGCATAATAATAATTTCAGAAATTGTTTGTAAAAAATTATTTTTATCTATCAAAGCCTTACATGCTATGTGCCATGGAATATTTTCTTTTATTTCTTTTTAAAAATTTTATTTGCTTCTGTAGCACGGTTCTTTTTTTATCCTAATAATGAACATCTTATATATTTATTGACAGGTCTCTATTTAAAGGCAAGTTCTGCATGACTGAATGTGCTGAAAACAATTCTCAAAGGGCCCGATAAGATTTTGTGGATTGAAAAAATGAAAATTTTTTAAAGCATTAAAGTTACCAACAAGGACGAAACACTGAAACAAGATTGTGACTGTCAATGAAGCATGTTTGTAAAATCATGCCTTAACTCAAATTTATATGATGTAATCCAGACAGTTTCTGTCAGACACTAACATACCGGTAATTTGAAATGAAATTTGATACAAATTTATGTTTTGCTACTTGAAAGCGTTTGGTCAAAGATGTGCCTGCTTCATGTTATAACTTGAACTTTGAGGTACAAAAGCTGTGAAAAATGCATGAATTATCCTGACCCAATGCAATTTGCTAATTTGACACAAAACATCATAAAAATATCAGGAATCTGGAAGATTTGCAGTGACAAGGTAAGAATACTTTCTTTATCATCAGCACACAGAATTATTTTAAAATAAAATCATTGCATGAAAGTGATTTTTAAATATATATGTTGGAGATACCAAGATACAAAATGCTGCAGTTTCAAAATATGTGTCATGGTCAGAATATGTATTACAGTATATCGTTATGTCCTAACTTTGAAATAATTTGGACTGTAGAGTTGATCTCAGGTAATTGTGATGAAGGGTTACAGGAAATTTCTACAAAAGTAAATATTGTTTGACGAAAGTTTCTTTGAACGGAAAAACTTTTTAGTGTTACTAATGTAATTTCCTTCATACACAATAGTTGGTCTTTATTTTAACTATTGTGTGTTAATGTTTATGGGCTTTATTGTTGTGTCTTCACAAAAACAAGTTCCTTTTATACATTTCCAAATATATATAAATTATATATATCAAAATTTGACCAATTTCATTTGGAAATGTATGGAAGGAACTTGTTTTATATATATTTAAATATATTTAAAAAAATGCTGGTACTGTTCCACTTGACCACCACTTTGAGAAGCACTGTACTGATTCACTCATCTCTGAGTAAATGAGTAATGAAAACTGGGGATATTATTATACTAATGTGTTTGCCACAGAGGATTGCAGTGCTACATTGAATTACAACTTAACTTTAAATTTAAGTTAAAAAAAAAAAAAAGTAAATCCAATCGATATATACTGCTATAATTTGTCAAACCTCATTTCCCTGGCCACAAAATCTCTTGAGTTTAAAGACTTATGCTAGTCAGTACAGTAACAAAGTTTTATTGGAGGTCCTTTTGTCTTCTCTACATTCATCTTCAGCCAATGTTTGGCTCACCCTGTGTGAACTGTGTTTTTAATAATCCTCATTTTATTGGCAACTCTCTCCAAGTGTACCTGAACCCCCGCTTTGATTTTAATATTTTAACTGGCGTCCTCAAGGCAGGTGCACCCCATGCCCCGCTTGACTTGTAGAATGAATTCTATTGATTTTATCATAAATTGTTTGGATTATGGAGTGGGCATTCTAACCAGATCATCCAAGACAGCAACACTGTGACCCATTTGAAAAGAAATTGCAAGGGATTCAAGTTGTAATCCTGCATACTGATTTAAACTTGATGAGGCAAGCAGTCCTTGTTGTGCTCTGATTTTACTTTTCTATTTTTTGAATGGTTGTGTATTTGCCACATGAGCTCTTTCCATAAGATATCAGTAGATAATGTTAAATCTCACCCAGATCAATATATGTCATAATGCAATAGGGAATTATTACTATATATTGTGTTACATTTAGATCAACACCTGGCATTACATATCATTGAATAATTACTATGTGTTATCAGTATGTCACATTAGGAGAAACAGAGGTCGAAATGTATTAGTGAATAATGACTATATTCTATGTCACACCCAGCTTAACACATGACATAGTATAATTAGTAGAGACCGACCGAATTTTGGCTTCGGTTTCGGCGCCGAGAGTGGTCATTTTATCACTTTTGGCCAAGTTTCAGTTTCAGCCGAAACTGAAAGTTAACTTTCGGCTTAATTTTGGTTTTGGCCGAAACTGAAAGTTAACTTTCCTCTTAATTTCGGTTTCGGCCAAAATTGACTTAGACTTTCGGCCATCCGGCGGAAAGTTACTCAGGTTTTCGGTCATCATATTCTCAGCAAAAGCGATATTTAACAACAAACTAAGCAACATTTAAGAACAAACTAAACGATCTTTAAGAACAAATTAAGCGATCTTAAAGAACAAACTAAACGATCTTTAAAAACAAATAAAGCGATCTTTAAAAACAAATAAAGCGATCTTTAATTAAAAAAACTAAACGATCTTAAAGTTAAAGAACAAACTAAGCAATTTTTAAGAACGAACTAATTGATCTTTAAGAACAAAACAAATGATCTTTAATAGTAAACTAAATGATTTACAAGAATAAACTAAGCGATCTTTAACAGAAAACTAAATGTTCTTTAGGAACAAACTAAAAGATCTTTAAGAACAAACTAATCGATCTTAAGGAACAAAATCAATTATCATCAGAACAAACTAAGCGATCTTTAAGAACAAACTAAATGATTTTTAATAAACTAAAAGATCTATACAAACAATCTAAATGATATTTAAGAACAAACTGAATGATCTTTAAGAACAACTAAGCGATATTTAAGAACAAATCAATGATCTTTAAGAACAAACTTAGCAATCTTTATGAACAAACTAAACGATCTTTTAATAACACAAACTTAGCGATTTTTAAGAAAAAACTTAGCGATCTTTTTTGAACAAACTAAATGATCTTTAATAACAAACTAAAAGATCTTTAAACAAAAACTAAACGATCTTAAAAAAAACAAAATAAACGATTTTTTACAACAAACTAAGCGATATTTATGAACAAACTAACTGATCTTTAAGGACAAATAAAGCGATCATTAACAAAAAACTGAAAGATCTTTAACAATAAACTAAGCGATCTTTAAGAACAAACTAAACGATCTTTAATAACAAGATGTTAAAATAGATGTTTATTTATTAATATTCACGATTATCTCATTTTTTATAAAAAGAATGTAAATGTTTATACTTTCTCCCATCATTTTCGTTGTATGCGGAAACGAATGTCGAAATATCTAAATATTTCATTTATGGCTTCGGTTTCGGCCGAAAGTCATATTTAACTTTCGGTATTTTTTCGGTTTTGGCCGAAAGTCATCTTAAACTTTCGGCCTGTTTTCGGCTTCGGCCGAAATCAGAAAATCACATTCGGTCGGTCTCTTATAATTAGTGAATAGTTACTATATAATGTTATGTCAGCAATATGCCTAATAACTTATTCCATAGTCTTGTCATATAATTATAATTGCTTAAAGTTGTGTACTTTTTATGAAACGATAATGGCTCTATACTATGAACAACCACATGAAATATCATGCTGTTGGCCATATTAATGTTTGCTAAAACTAAATGGTATTTCAGGCCACTCAACCTGATTCATATTTCAAGATGGTCAGGAATAATTTGTATAAACGTTTAATTTTAAGGCTGGAGTTTTGTTTGTTGTTGTTTGATTTAAATATGTGATTCTTATAGATCCAGAAATGTAGAAAAACAAACAAGATTTCTTAGAAACCAAAGAATTAAATTTAATTTGAATCTCGGCCCAATGAATTTTAATCAGAAGGAATTTTGTTTTATGCGCTTCATTAATTTTTAATGGAAAAACAAACGCTCTTCATTAATTCCATAATTCTGGGTGGCGGAGTAGTGTAAAACTGATTCATCCATCCATCCCTGTGGCGCTACATCCTATGTAGGGCTTTGCTCTGCCTCACCACTTCCTTCCACTCATACCTAACTAATGCCTTTCTTTTCCAAGGCCAAGCCCAAGTTTTTTTGGGCTGGAGTTCAATCCCCAGTAAAAATCTAGACAAGCATAAACACCACCAGCACCCTGGGTGGATGGGATTTGTTAACTCATCTGCCAGAAGGAAAACTCTGAAGTCAAACCAGGAGGTTGAGTCCCGTAGGTCAGTGGTTCCCAAACTTTTAAGTTTGGCGGACCGGTGAACAAGTTTCGAAATTTTACCAGGGACCGGTGCATGATTTATTTTAATACTTTTATTTCTATTTGACAATAAATGTTTATGTTATGGGGACCGGCAGCGTTAGGCATGCGGACCGATGAAGGTCCACGGACCGCCATTTGGGGACCACTGCCGTAGGTGGTATGATACAGTGGAAAATTCTGGTGCCAAGCTGTATCCTCCACACATGTTCCCTTGGGTAATTCAGATGCGTGGTGATAGGTGATTTGCTGTCCAGGGAACCAGCATTAACCTGCTGAAGAAAAAAAAATCTTAATTATTAAGTAACCATCACTGTTACAAGTCAGACACATTTAGGGTACCGATTAGATGAGGCATACAGGAGTTTTAAAAAAAAAAGTAATAGGTTAATATTTTCAACCATGCAAAAAACTTGAAATCATGAGAAAAATCTTTAAAGGTATACTAATTTGCATACCTGTAAAGTACTCATTTTCATACATATACTAACATTCATTCATACAAGAAAACAAATTATAACATTTCCAACAAATGTTCAACCTGGTCTTGCCTTCAATAAAAAGTGTGTCAACAAAAAAACAACAACTTAGCATGAAGCTGTTTTATCTTGCATACCTTTACTAACAAGTTTGTCAACAAAAGATCTGAATATGAAGCTGTTTTCTCTGGCATGCCTTTACTAACAATTTTGTCAACCAAAGATCTCATCATGAAGCTTTTTAGACCACCAATAAAATCAGTTTTACCAATTGATTATATGGATTATCTTTTGACATGATTATGTCGGCTCTTTATTGCACTTTTTCTAACGCACACTTGTGCTGGTTCCAGGGGATGGGGGCACCTGGATATTTAGTGAATGAAGCTCCGAGATTAGTCCTCATTCTTCACTATTTTATGGTAAATTACAATTTTTGGTTAATCATTAATCATAAAAAAAATTCCTTTAATACCAAAAACTGCTTACTCTAATAGATGTGGGAAATAAAAAAAGGGGGATGGGTGGGCGTAATTTAAACACTCGAAATAATGATGGTACCCATCCAACGTAATAAAATGATGAGAACTTCTGATACAAGTCACGGGTAATTTCGATAGTTTCCAATCACAGCGTCTCCTGGTAACCGCTGACCAGAACACCCAACAACCAGCAGTTATTGCAACCAGTGACGCAGCTAGAGTTGGTGCCGTTCTGGGGTGGACCGAGAATTTTGTCACCCCCACCCTCCTACGCCAGCCAGTGGTTCCTACAAGTCCTCACCAACAGCCAGGTGTTCTGACATGTTCCAACGCGCCCTGGTTTCTCAAACGAGTGCATTCTTATCTCACCATTTAAAATATCGTTTTTTTGAAGAAAAAAAAAATAATAAAATTAATAACTTTCTCCTGGGGGTGACGCGGCCTTATGTCCATACCCAGCCATTTTCCAGTGGCGCCAGTTATAAACCCTGCTTGTGTTCATGCCGTGTATAGTGTGTGGAGTCGCTACTCTTGTCAATCACACAACAAAGAACGGGAGGTCAGAAGAATGCAACACCTTGGTTTGGAACCGTGGCTCCTGAATTTAGAACTACGTCTACGTACACTTTTGTGGTACTGGGAACAGCTCTGGGCGGGCTATGGTGGTAACAAGGTCTTAAGCACTTATTTTGTGTGTGTACCCTGGAATTGGATTTTCTGGGTTAGTTTTTGTGTGTGGTGTTGGGTGTCCTCGTAGGACCAAGTGTCGAATCATCAACTCTAAAATATGCAAATACCCGTTAGAAATCGGGCTACCAGTTAGGGTTTCTCATTTCACGGGATTTTGCTTATCCAGGGTAAACCGGAATAGAGCTTTCTTCATCCCGGGATAAAACTGATTTGATTAAACATTTTTTAAAACTAAATTTAGCTATATACACGAGTTGAATTTTATAGTTGTTTAATTGTAATAGTCTATTAATGAATTTTAAAAAAAAATTGTTAAGGTTAACTAGTTGAGAGTTTGGTCACTTGCTACTAGTTGCTTCATTTTCTACGTCTTATCCCTAGCGTCCCTATCTAACCATATGCTTCTTACGTATGAAGTCGAATACCACCGGCCTGTAAAAAAAATAATTAAAAAATAACGTAACATTTAATGAGTAGTGCATTCTTTATAAGTCGCTAATTCCAGTTTCTAATCGGTTACAAAATATTTAGGTTTGTAAGGGGCCAGTCCATAAATGGCGTCACGTTACTTTGGTCGCTATCCTCCTCCCCACATTGTCACATATTTACACATCCTATTAATCTAGTGTCACTCGTTTGCGCTCCATACCCATTTTAAAAAAAAAAAGAAAAGAAAAAGATGCGTGCCATCATTTATGAACGAATGGCAGATTGTTTAACAGTTTGGTTTAAGTATTGCACGCTTTTCTGAAATGTTACATTAAGAAATGGCGTCAGCGGGGCGAGTCTAGACTCTTATGCCCCCCCCCCCAAATTACCCCTCCCCGGTCCGACGTATCGGGCCGCGGAGCGGCACGTTGGAGATGCACGCTTTTCTGAACGGTTCGATCATTACAAATTATAAATGAAAAGCAGGCGACCCTTTTCCCAACCAGCCGCAGTTGTGTAGGGGAAGGAAACGAAGTCACACTGTTGAACAAGAAAGTCTGATTTAGCTTGAAATGGTATATTGATTTTGAATAGGAATATGCGTAATAACGATAGGAGGATTTGCCTAGCCCTGTTGAAAAAAAAAAACACACAAAACAAAACAAACATGTACAATGGTAAACCGCTATTCGCTATAAGGCAATAATTGAGGGGTCCATAATATCAGATCGTATCAATAAATGGGCCCCCTTTTTTGCGGGGTTTTACAATATTCCGTGTGAATAGCGTTTCAAATGGTTTTATTTATTTAATATTTTTTTTTTTTTTTATAGAGGAGGATAGTTTGCTTCGTTTCAAAAAAAAAGAAAAAGAAGAGTATTTTAAATCTCTTTTTGTTAGTGAACTGTGTGTTATATAAGTGAGACTAGTTGAAATGGTTATGTTATGGTTTTGTAACAGAAACTCGAGCTGCCGTCACTGTGGACAGGTGCCGGAGACAGTGGTGCACTTGCTAGCCGAGTGCCCGACACTCACGAATGGAGGGGGTTGGGAACACTCCCCAGATAAACCGCACAGAAAGTCTGATTTGTGACGATGCCCAGCGGATGTGGGATGCCTGTAAAGTGTTTGGGGGGGGGGGGGGCATAAAG
>CAXITT010000153.1:302415-324879 GCA_964033795.1 Lymnaea stagnalis | reverse complement strand
AAAATTTTCTAAAAATTTAAAAAAAAAAAAAAAAAAAAAAATTCAACGTGCTGTATTGTAAATATTTGTGTTGTTGTTCCTATTGAAGCTTCAACATTTTTCTTTTCTCCTACTTAATCGTATTTTTTTTTTCGGAATTCTCTGGACAAGCCAAATACTTGAAATCACAATAATAATTCACTTTTTATGTACATGTGGCACTAACGATGTTTTCAATGGGCGTGCAAAATCAAATTTCCAGAAGTTAGATCTAAAATTGGGATTCTTAGCAAGTGCGTTGCTCGAATTAGTCTATAGTCTAGTGCATGCTTTGTCAAGTAACTTCAAGAGATGGGCAGTTAACGCATTGCCGCCGTCATTGCTTGGCGAGCTATTAATAGAACACATTGTTGCATGTGTATGAACTTTGTCAAATAACATGTGCTTCTCAAGTCGTCTCAAAGAGACGTGTGCATATTCTTGCGAAATCGGCTTGACTTTGGTCGTATTTGCTTGATCCTTGTTCACTTCAAATGTTAAAAAAGCCGAACAATTGAACACCAGCCCCATTGTTTGAGAATCACTGACGCGCCATAGTCTTGTCGTTTTTCTCAAGTCGTCAGGAACTGGAAATCACCGCGGGACGTTTAGAAAACCAGAGGAAACTGTTAAATTAAGTTGCGATCCTCAAGCGTGGTAAGGGTAGGCCCAGTGGCGGAGACAAGGGGGGGGGACCGGCCCGTGCGTCTCCTTTTTAATTATATTGATGGGTGGCATTGTCGGCCAGTTGCAGACTTCTTTCGGTTGTGGGGGGGAGGGGGTGTCAAAAATCACATCTAGCCCCGGGCGGCGCAAACCCTTGCTACGCCACTGGGTTTTCCTTTGAGGTGTTTATGTGCGTGTGCTTGGTACAGCAGGGCGCGAGCTTCTGTTCTACTGTGCACCGTTGAAGTGCACTTCACGAGACACTTGTTAAAAGAATGACACAGGGTAAAAGGGAGATAGTTTTTGGTGTAAAAACTGAAACACTGCCGATGTGAAGTTGGTGACTTAATTATTTATTTTTAAAATTTAAATCCATTTTTGTTCCAGCGCACCCCCCTCCCCCCAATATGGAATGCATATTTTGATTTACATGAGATATCTGTGGTGTGAAAAATCCTTCTACAGTAAGGGGGGAAAATGGGAGGTGGTTCAATATTATGCACATTAAACAAGTAACAACTAAAGCGTTGTGATTTTTTTTGCAGACTAATGTAAGACAGAAGAATCGCCATAGTCAGATGTTTATGAAAATTAATAACATACTATAATGTATAATGTATGTTGTCGGAAGAGTCCACAGGGCGGCCTCGAATTCCCTATGTCACTCAGTCACTGTTTGTAATGCGGTGTCTGTGAATCTCATTTGGACCCCGTAGAGGCGGCAATCATACAACTAACTGTTCCTTCACTGACCTGGAGGAGGTGATGCTGTCACATGCGAATCATTTTCCCAGTAAGCTTTTCAACGGCCACCTCCAAGTTGTATACTTGCCCCCAAAATTGCCTTCCACTAGTCACCGAATACCGTCATCAATTGCTTAATGCACCTGGAAAATCCATTATCACTCATTCAGACAGGTAGTACACTACAGGTTCTGTATTTTTTAATATTTTTTTTGTAAGTTCACTGTGTAGCGGACCGGGAGGATATTCCAGATTGCTGAAGGGATATTCTAAATTGCTGGAGGGATATTCTAAATTGCTGGAGGGATATTCTAAATTGCTGAAGGGATATTCTAAATTGCTGGAGAGATATTCTAAATTGCTGATGTGATATTCTAAATTGCTGGAGGGATATTCTAAATTGCAGGAGGGATATTCTAAACTGCAGGAGGGATATTCTAAATTGCTGGAGGGATATTCTAAATTGCTGGAAGGACGTTGCAGATCACTGCAGGAACCACACACATTTTTTTGTTACCTTCCTTGCTGAGTTCACTTTTCCGATCGGGTAACTAAGTGGGGGGGGGGGGGTTGATTCCCCCAACCGCTGCATGTCTTTGGGCTACAACTTTGAATAGGATATACTTAGTCTACTTGATTCAAGTGTTCCTTTCAACATTACTGAAGCCTTTTTCTGGCCCTTTGGGTTGACGTTGCAGATCACTGCAGGAACCACACACATTTTTTTGTTACCTTCCTTGCTGAGTTCACTTTTCCGATCGGGTAACTAAGTGGGGGGGGGGGGGTTGATTCACCCAACCGCTGCATGTCTTTGGGCTACAACTTTGAATAGGATATACTTAGTCTACTTGATTCAAGTGTTCCTTTCAACATTACTGAAGCCTTTTTCTGGCCCTTTGGGTAATGCAAGTCTTGCTTTTAACATTTCAAAGATTAATAAACTAATAGGATTTTACAGCTTTTCATTCTAGCATGTCATCTTAGAGCTGCCCTTGCAGGCATGTAAATGAGACCTTGTTTAAAGAATAGTCATTTTTATAAAAAAACAACACTTTAATATGTGTGGTTTTTGTCACTTTTAGTCAGTCGTACACCGATGAGCTGATTAAGAACCATTTTAGACATATAATCTTCATTATGTTTCAGCACCTCCTCATTTGATCATGCGCCTCGTGTGCTTATTTATTTTTATTTGGGGCGAAACTTTTCAAGTTGCTCAATACAATCCCATGATACAGTGCGATATCCCGGAGTTGAGAATCATTTAATGAATCTTTTGATCAGAATCAATGAACAGGCTAATTTTATCGCGAGATTTGAATGTTGGCCATAGTATAGACAAACTCACATGTACACTTTAAATAAGGAAAATGGTGTTAATTCTTGTAGCTGTGGCCAACTGACGAGCCATGGGGGGTAGTATTTGGGAGGAGGCTAGCTTATGTCGTCGGTATTTTCTTCTCAGGGGCAGGGTCGGCAGTTGCCCGGGGCGCCATGTACTGAGGGCGCCATCAACGATCTTTAAAAAAAAAATAGAAAAAATCATTGCATGTGGGCGCCATGGAAGAAACAAAGTGCAATAAAAAAGGTTTGCTGATCTAAAAGCTAGGGGCAAATGTCTTGTTTAAAATAATAATAATAAAGTTTTTGAATACAAAGTCAACAAAAAACAAATCTATAATTTACCACATTTAAAACAAACGCAACACTACAAAAACTAATTACAAGCATACAATGTCAAAGTCTTTCTACCCATTTCAACCCTAAGCAACACAGCCAATATGCCTTAACTGGAAAATATAGTAGACAATCATCACAGAAGGTGTTTGCGAAATAGATGTGTCTTTAAATCGGTTTTAAAGGACTCCAGTGTCTGGTTGTTTCTGAGATCGACAGGAAGGGCGTTCCAAATTGTTGGACCAGCAAATGCGAAAGTGCGCTTTCCGTAAGTCTCAAGGCGAACACGTGGTGTCGAGAGTTTGCCACTATCGGATGAGCGGAGCTCTCTAGTGGGTACATAAGGCGTCAGCAGCTCTTTCAGATAGGACGGCGCCAGGTCATGTAAGCAGCGGTAGCACAAAGTTGCGATTTTGTACTCTATGCGAGCACGCACCGGCAGCCAATGCAACTCTCTCAGAAGTGTTTTTGCATGGTCGAACTTGCGTTTGCGGAGAACAATGCGAGCCGCATTATTCTGTGCTATTTGAATTTTATCCAGGAGCGTAGCTGGAAGACCCACCATGAGAGCATTGCAGTAGTCCATGCGTGATAGCACAAATGCAGACATCAACCTCTTTGTTGCATCAATTGTTGTACTGCCCACGGTAGGCTAATGGGTCATACTGCCCACGGTAGGCTAATGGGTCATACTGCCCACGGTAGGCTAATGGGTCATACTGCCCAGGGCAGGCTAATGGGTCATACTGCCCACGGTAGCTAATGGGTCATACTGCCCACGGTAGGCTAATGGGTCATACTGCCCAGGGCAGGCTAATGGGTCATACTGCCCACGGTAGGCTAATAGGCCATACTGTCTAAATACAAGTTAAGAAAAACAATTTTATTGTTCATTGTATGTTAAAGAGAAAAAAAACTAGGTAATTAACTCATTACCAACTAACCAGACTTTTTCCTTGCACAAATTAGTATGATTATACTTAAAAGGGGCGCCAAAGTTAAGCTTGTCCGGGGCGCCAACAACCCGTGGGACCAACCTTACATGGTGGTGTCAAATCAACGATATCGTGTCGTTTATATCTCACACTGGTTATAGGTTATGCTGATAACCAATTTGTGGGTGTGTGTATGTAAATATATGGATCTTGTTCCGTCTAACAGTATTTTTCATATCACATTTCTTGTGTGTATAAATATCCAACATTTTTTTGTGTCGATTCTTGAACAGTAGAAGATTAATGTGAACATCTAATGGTTTGCATTTTATTCATGTGCATTTGAAGAGTCTAACGACCTGCATCTATCTCAACCCACCAACTGCTAAATACTTGATCTACGTACTGTTATTTTGAGAGTTCTCGTTTGCTTTAGAAAAACTAATTTATTACAAATATATTTATTTTTATTTCCCCCCCCCCCCCCCCTTTTGCCCTTGTGATCATTTGGTTAGTAAAATTTAGTCTTTTATGATATCAAAAATTGGAACTTTATTATGATTTAAAAAAAAAAAAATCAAAGATTGTGCGACTTGACAACAATTTAATTGGTTGCACATCGTTGGATTGTCGTTATTTTTTTTCTTTTCAGCAAGCACCTAAAGTTATAAAAATCAAAGTGGATCCTTCCGATGCTTAATAAATGAGAACCACTGCATTAAAGTACACGGGCCACGCTACAGGTGTCACTGTGTCCGGGTGAGGAGTCGCAAGACCGCCACTACCCGTGTCCGCCAATTGAAGAGAATCACCGTGTAGCTCTACGCCCGGACAGGAAATCTACAGAAATGCCAAAAGGATAACGGCGCCGCCTAGAGACCTGTATACAATGAAAGGCCCAAGCGTCGCCGTGTCGTGGAGGCATTACACACGGTGGGGGCACTCTATGTGTGACGCGCACGCGTCTTTTGGACCCTGTTCTTTCTTGTACTGTCAATGGGGCGAGGTAAGGAACTTTGATTTGCTCTAGTGTTCTTATTAGATGAATCCCGTTATCAACACTTACACCGTTTACAATAAATAACCTTGCATTTAGTAGCTAAATCTAAAGCCTCGTTATATTGCCGGCAACATGGTGCAGTGTTTCTTATCTTAATTCTTTAATAATCAGAGATGTGAACTCGTTAGTTAGTTGAATTCCCCTGTGATCATCGGTTAACGGGTTTGCTGTCCCATGAATGGCAAGTCGGGTGTATGATCTCGTGGTCGTACGCCGGATATAACTGGAACGAGTTTAGAATACTTAGGAGTCAAGGAATGCGTTGCTCTACTTGCCCATGTGCACCTAACCAAATATTGATTTCTCTTATCATGTCTAACTTCAAAAAATAAATAATTTTTTTTTACGATTCCTCTAATAATTGCAATCAGTGTCAGCAGTGGGCTCAAAATGTTGGTAGTAAACACAGTTTTCAAACTGTGCTGTCAGGGAATATTAAATAATTAATTCCTAAGTTTAGTGTTCGCCACTGTAATTAAATTAGTGTAATTTACAACACAAAACTAGGGCGGCACTACCATTACTACCATGAATGATTAACTGACGCAGAATGAGTTCTATCAATATCATGCAATTTTTTTTTTATAGTTCTTCCACATGACCTTTAACCCCTAAGCCTGAACTCGGTCTTGCAGTATCAGTCATGCTGGTGAAACTTGTTGGTATGCCATGTACATTTTCTAGCCCAGCTGTAATTGCCCGGCTCCTACTATTATTTAAAAGTATAGTTTGATCACAGCCATCTTCACGAGAGCCACATTCCCATCGGCAAGGAATGTGTCTACTCAGTTGTTTGTTGAACGGTATGATACTTATATTACAGTTACCCGCCACACGTTTATTTGATCAAATGTTCATTGTAAGTGTGAGGCAGCTCTTCAGTTCACCTACTCCCTGCTCATTTATTCATATGTCCAGCCAGCACCGTTCACTAATGAAGTCAAAGTGAGAAGTGTCAGTACTGTCTGTATCCACATTATTTACCCATTCCAAACTTGCAGATTCTAAGAAAGGTGGTGCACCTTAGGCCTTATTGACTTGTTTAGTAATGTTTAGAGAGCTTAGTCATCAAGCTAGATTCGATTCCTTGCTGCAGTGAGCCATCTTAATAGGGACAATTATTAACTGTGAGGTGAGCTGACTTAGGTCAGTTATTAGCCATCAGCTGTCTTTAGTCAATTGTTAGGTGTGAGCCATCTTAGGACAATTACTAACCATGAGCAAGCTTAGGACAATTACTAACAACTTAGGTCAGTTGTTAGCCGTGAGCCATCTTACGACAATTACTAACAGTGAGCCATCTTAAGTCAGTTGTTAGTCGTGAGCCATCTTACGACAATTACTAACAGTGAGCCATCTAGGATATTTACAATTACAAACCGTGAGCCGGCGTAGGTCAATTATTAGGCATGAGTCTGCTTTGGTCAAATATTAGCTGTTGGCCACTTTAGGTAAATTATTAGTCATGAGCCGGCGGCTTAGGTCCATTAATAGTTTGTTTAGTCAACTGAGGTCAATTATTAGTCATGAGCCCCGAGCTAGGGCAATTAATAGCTGAGCCAGCTTGGTTCAATGATATCTTTATGTTGTCAGCTAGTCTACCATATGAACACTAATTTGCAACACTGGTACATTATCCTAGTTAATATTGATTTATAATAATGTATCCTTAACCTAAATTGAAAACTGTCCACAAGTTGAATGCTTCTTTAAGAGTTGATGCATTGCATTGCTTCCCTAACATCTTAGCAACAGACTGGCAGGAAAATCCATATTGCAGCAATGACTTGTTCTCAGTTACAGATAGTGAGATTTTTATACTCTGATGCATGTGATACATGCCCTTGATCAATGTTAACATTCCTGCAGGGCTGTAAACTTATTCTACTTGTAATATTCTTCTTGTGTTCTTTGCTAGGTTTGACTGGCCCTGTTTGCTGTGTGTTAGATTGCTTAAGTGAAGTGTCCTTATCACTCTTTAAAACAGTTGTGATTGTAACTTAGCACTGGAGCACACTGCTGTCAGCTGACTAGACTCAAGATGAGTCCTCTTGACTTGTTTAGAGATGACTGCAGAGATTATTTGACTTCCATGGTCGTCTTCATTCTAAAGATTTGTTGTTGTTTTTTCCTCTTTCTGATTTATGTTCAAACGGAAATTAATAGATTGTCTTGGCCATAGCAACGAGTTATGTGTGTTCAAGGCTTATCTTTTGTGCCTTTTACATACTTGCAGTAAAAATGAATGCACAATTTTTATGTATAGATTTGTAATTTATGATTCCAGAATTAGAAAATTAATTGACTGACAGTTAACAAGATTGATATAAATTACTGATTGTTGATAGATCAAGCCTTGTTGCCCAATGCTACGCCTGCTCTGTTTTTGTTATCTCAGTTTCTTTTTTTTTTTTTTTGTGTGTGCAATTTCATTAACCAATACAAAAAAAATAAAGTAAATTTGAAATGTTAAGATTGTTTTATTATCCTCGCTTTAACTTGAACAATTTAAATGTTTAGAAAATGTTGGTTAAAGAACCCAAAGTTATGTCATGAAAATGTTAGTATATGATAGCTGGCCCAAGCATGGAATAAACACTGGCATAAATCAAAAGGCTTGCAGTAATAGCTGATCAGATGTATTCAGTCATGTATGTATATGGAGACAAAATTGTTTTCACTTGTCAATGTTTACCTTTTTTAAATTTCAGGACTTGTCACTGTAGGATTGGATTCTACTGTCAGTGATGATATGGAAATACAATCCTATACAGTGTAGTGGGTGAGCTGTAGGGTGAGCTCACTTTGTGAAAGTAACTTTAGAATTACTGGATGTGGATGACTGGTGTTGTAAGTACACACAAGAACACTTAAGAAAATTTAACGGGAGACAAGAAGCTCTTGAAACATCAGTCAGGAGAGATGTTTCATATAAGATGTGTGTGCCTGTTTGAAAAAAAATAACAACACACGTGCTCCGTTTACTCGAGTTACCATTCGGTTTAAATCCGGAGTGCTGAAAAGTGTCAATCTTGCCATAGTGTAAACTTACAGTAGAGGCTTAAAATGTGCACGTTTTTTGTTTACGTCGAGAGCTTCATACAATAAATCAATGATTATTTTGAATAAAAAGATGAATTTTTTAAAATATTAACAAATCCAAAATTTAGTTTTTAGGAATCTTTCACCTGTCAATGTAAATGCTTATCCTCAGTGGTAAATTTGTTCCCAATGTTTCTGTTCTGAGTTGGTCTGTCCAACCTGGTCTTGTGCCATCACCATGTTTCAACTGCATTGCCTTATTTACAGATGTGCAATAGAGGACTCACGAAGATGCATGGTAACTTGTTTGCTGGCTGATATCAGTGTAACATCTTCAAGATTGCTGCATCATGTATGCATTTCAAGTAAGTTATCAGCTTTTGAGCCTTTATGTCAAGCTGGATGTGATGTAAGTTGGGACACCATTTTGAGTTGGCTGTGTCATGTGTTTAACACACATTTCAAGTAGGTTGTGATGTTTGCAATCTTTGGGGAAGATGAGACCAATTGCACTCGTCCCGGCCTGCTTGAGTTGTGATGAATCACCTACACACTCAGAAAAGCCTTTCATACTACTACTACTACTACAACAGTCTAAGGGATCTTACATTGTGATCTCATATAACATGATCTGTATGCACATGGAGATGACATAGCTAAATTCCACAGTCTTGTTTATTGTAGGTGTAAGATCTTCTTTAATTATTTAAAAATTTTGCGGACTCTCTCACGTTCACTGAATAGCAAATAACTGAGTTTATCACAATTATTTCACCTGCCAGATGTATCTCATTTAGCAAAGTGTCCAATCCTCCTCAGCATGCATACCTGTTCAATGAGCTAGAAGACAATGTGTCACTAATGACTTTTCACCACTGACATTCTTGCCTGTTAAATTAGCTGGAAGACAATATGACCATTTCCTCCCTAGCCGCAGAAGCAAACCGATAATAGTAAGACCATGAAAGCAGAACAGTTATAAAAATTTTACCAAAATTAAAAAAAAAAAAAACAACTTAACCCTCAAACTGTGGGCGGCCGATAAAAACACAATCCGATTGCAACTTCCAATCCAATATTTAGCAGGAATCATAGCCACTCCCTTTTATTAATAATGAAATCAAATTCTGGGTCAAGCTGTTTCTTGGTAACTTAAAAATAAGTACTTTTTAATGGGAATTTTATATCGCTGTTTTTTTTTTTTAAAGCTAAAATGGCATGACATCTCACTTCAGATTCTTCTTTTCGTGAATTTGATACTAGTCTTAGTGATACTGATATAGGCCTACTGTTTGACTTCGAGCCAGGCCCCGTAGGTTTTGTATTTTGTACTTGGTTTTAACTGTGGTCCCAGTTTCTTATATAAATGACCTAAAATTGCTGTCATAGGTTTAATTGTAATCAAAACCTTAGCAAACTACCTTGAGTGTTACCTTGACTCTGTCACTGCAATGACCTGTTGTGTAGTATTCAGTTTGCTCACAGGATGTTTGTTTTCTTGACCCTGTCACTGCCATGAGGTTGTGAGTAGAGCAATCTGGTTTTGTCACACAAATTGCACTAATCCCGGCCTACATCCACGTGACTTATGCTGCAAGTTTTCATCATCCATTGGATATAACACATTTGGACTTAGACATTGTTTTTAAAAAAAAAATTCTTTAGTATCTTTTGTTAAAAAATTATTTATAGTTAGAGATTGCTCTGATCTAATTCAGATCTTGATCACTTATTAGTGTGGATATATTTAAAGGTAGTTTTACACAATGGTTGATTTATTATTAGACCGATGTATAGAACCGGTGTATAATTTTAGTGATGTTAACATGCATGCAGTACAAGTGTAAAGAACTATTTACTAGTACCACCTATAGTTATAAGCCAATGCTGAGCTCAAGTAGACATCACAGTTTTATATAAAACCTATGGTGTCACTTTCATGCTGTTATTTGTTTATTTCAGATGGGTTCACTTTCATACGGTTATTTGTTGTTATCAGATGGTGTCACTTTCATACGGTTATTTGTTGTTATCAGATGGTGTCACTTTCATATTTTTTATTATGTGTGGAAATTGAATAATCCATGAATTTTCAGTTTATGGAAGCTTTTTAGGAGGGTTTATGAAAAGACACGAGGAATTATATTGAAAGAGGGGATATTTGAAGAGGACAGAAAAGTACTAAGGGTTCTTATGGTGACCAAATGAAAAAGATTAGTGTAGGCCTTAAACCAGGGATATATTTAATGGTCAGTAAAGGCTCACATTTTTTTTCTTCTTAATATTCTCAGAATGAAAATTGTAAATCTTTGGGTGGAAAATAAATTTAAAAAAAATATTCTTAATTGCTAGGAAAATATCATTTTTTATTTTTTTTAAATATCTTAAATATCAAGGAATCTTTAATGAGAGCCACTACAAAGCTAGAGGTAATTCCATAGCTAAGTTATCCCAATAGTTATGATGTGAAATTATTAAAAAACAAATTTGTAGCAACTTTCTGAACTTTGACTTAATTGTCTTTGACATTTGAATTTTTAACTGCCTAAGTGCCCAGGCTGTACATACAGCTTCAAGACGTCACCATCATACATCATTGGGCATTTATAAAACACTCCAGGTCTCTGATCAAAGGCATTATTAAGTGGTGAGGTTCTAATTCTAAATATTCACAGCATTAAATAAATAGTTTGGAGGGAGATATGGGGGTCTGTCATTGTTGGTTTTCTATTATTTTTTTTTTTTTACATTTATTTATGACCCTTTGAATACACAAAATGTGAACATCCTTTGCCCATTTCCTATTTATTTGGACTTTTAGGATCCTCTGTAATTATAATTTGTTCCAACTCTAATTTTTGTGACTTTTGGATACTCGTTAACTATAATTTTTAATTGTTCTATTTGTATAATTTTCTTGAAACATAAGTTATTCATCCTTCTATTTTTATGAATTTTAATCTTCTTAAAGTTTCATCTTTCTAGAACAAGAAATTGCATGAAAATAATGACTTCATAGATTTCTACATTACTTCAGTGAGAAAAAAAGAATTGTAACAATTACTGTTAAGTACACCAATACCAAATATAATCAAGGGTACAAAAAAAAAACACATGTTTCTACAAAAATTATGCACAGTTTTTATTATTTTTAGAAATTAAAAAATTGATGTTGTCACCCAGTGGTTGGCGACCCACTTTCCCGAACTACATGCTGAGCTTTGAAAAGATTGAACCAACCCTTTTTTAAAAAAAAAATCTTTGTGTAATAAGGTTTCAGCTCTCAAACTATTTTCTTAGTAGGTATGAAAGTCTTGAAAATTAAACAAAAAATAGCTCCCAGTCCCATACAAAAAGTTTGCAGGTACAGTAAAAAAAAATTGTTTTTCTTTTCTGCTGAAATTTAAAAAATCTGCCAAAATAAAACTTGACAGCTAACATAATTTTTTTTTTTTTTTTTACAGAAGTGATGGTCTTGGCTGCATCACTACAAGATTTCCAAAGCGAGGCAGAGACAGTCAGGAACTCTTCTTAAAGCATATTTGGTCATTTGATTATGATGCAAGATTTGGAGCAAGTGATCTCGTACAAGTTTAAACTTGAAGATCCTCTCTCCCACCCCCTCTCCCCCTGAAAGCTGTACTTCTGTGATATTGACAATTTATAATTACTGAACATCATGTCTAATGCTTAAATAAAACAACTATCGCATTTGAGACCTCTGATAAACGTTACATCAGCGAAATGTACCATAAATAGACCATTTTCATGTGATTCCCATGTTGAAATGAGACATTCATTACTAGATTTTTTTGTTGAAAATGTAAGTCTGAAACTCAAAGAACTTGCTTTTACCCTTGCCAAAGTATCCCTTTGTTAAGTTTCTCCTTTTGTAATTTATTTTTTATTGTTTCTTTATTGTTTTTTTTACTCTGTGCCTTAATTTGACCTCAAGTTCCACATTTTAATTGTGCAAAGACTTGGCGTCACCTGAGAAAGATTTGAGATCACGCTGCATTTCACTGACTCAATAACCAGCGTATTGTAGATGATACATTTTATTGTAATCGGGATCATATTTCAGTTTGAAATTTACTTACATGTATTGGCAGTAAGCAAACGGTGAAATTATGTCTTTAAAGGATATGGAGTTGAAAAAATAATAATTGATTGGCACTTTTGTTTGTATTTTAAATTTATGTGTTGTCCACCATACTGATGGTGTCTGGCCAAAAAAACACCACAAAATTATCCATTGTCAGAAAATTTTACAAATTCCTATTTAATCATCTTATCCTGGTGTGACTTTGACATTTAAATCCAGTTGATGAATCCAGTTAATTGTTTCTATAGTATAGTAGTTACTATCCTAATGTCTCATTTTTATTTTAGTTTGTTTACATGTTTTTAATAATTGTAAAGCGCTTAGAGCTTTAAGGTAAGCGCTATATAAAAATGCCTAATTACATAAATAAATCCACTTGGTACATCTGAACTACTGGGATAATAGTTAAATTCAATTAATATGCTGAATTTTTGGGTTTCATGGATTTTTAAAGCAATGGCAGTGTCCTGGTTATGCACTGCTCACCATTTGATGAGGCAAGTTAAATTATTAACAGTAAAGCTAAAAACTTTCAAATGTAATAAATTCGCAGAAGACATTTTTTTGTAGAAAGTTAAAATAATTATTTTCATTATTGAGATTGAATAATGTTATATTATTTTAAAAACAGTTCATTGTTTATTGCTGTTATTGATTTCTTATTTTTAAAAAGGACTCGTCAAGTGAAACAAGTAGGGTACCGGTAATTAACAGTAGCAAGTTGATTTATTCACTAAAGCACATTTAATTCAATGTAGAGCTCCTCTCCTTTTTACTTTACAGATACATTAGAAAAACAAATGAAGATCAGCATTTCATGTTGGAATTTTAATTTTTTTTTCTCTAAATTTCACATTTGGGATTAAATTTAATATTAATTTTTTTTAAGGTAGCCAAGAGTGTGCGTGTATGTATTTTAAAAGACGCTGCTAAAAAATGGTTATCATTGTTAAAAATATACTTTTTTTAACTACAAAATTACGAATCTACAATAATTTTGTCATCTCCTGGAGCTTTCAAGAACAAAATTGTAATATAAGGGGAATAATTGCGATTTCTGGGTTGTCTCTCTTTGACTATACATTTCAATGAGCTTGTAAAGTTGACATTTTAATTTTAAAATTTTTTTTAAAAACAAAAATTTCCTTTTCAGAAATTCCATAAATGTTTATGTTTTATTCTTTAAATGTCACATTCAAATTTTACAGAAAAATTATTTAAATATCAGATAACTCAGAGCGGTTGATAATTATGTGTTTTGTTAAATAACAAATACCTGGACGCCAGAGCGTGCAAGAGTGCACCTATAGGTACCAGCTGCAATGGTGAAAGAATCTTT
Organism: Lymnaea stagnalis; assembly: GCA_964033795.1. Taxonomy (NCBI): domain Eukaryota; kingdom Metazoa; phylum Mollusca; class Gastropoda; family Lymnaeidae; genus Lymnaea; species Lymnaea stagnalis. The sequence continues at coordinate 311,293 of CAXITT010000153.1, read as the reverse complement.
TTTTTTTTCTTCAATTATGACCATCTACTTTTTGAGATAAGTATCAAGATGTGCCCCACTAGGGGTTAGCTGGTACTTTAGGGACAAACTGAGAATGTGGTCCAAAAGGTGATAACTCCGAAGAGGGAATACTAAAGTAAAGCTGTTTTGATATAAGTCACCTTTATAAATATAAACAATCATTTGTAAAGAGTAAATAAATAGTCTAGTTGAATTAAAATCAATAAAGTTTGTCAGGACTGTAAAAAAAAAAAAAGGGCACATTGCCCTCAGGTGAAAATGTATAAATCAATATATAACAGATGGCATGTATAAATTAATAGGTCCTGTATCACAGATGGCATGTATATTATAAATTAGTAGATCTTAAATTTTACATACACATTTTGTTAATGTTATATATAAATACAAAGTTTATAAGATGCTAGACTAAAATATTACAGCAGTTGAACTGTATCCACAATTTTCCTTATTTGAACAAGAGTGCACGTGCGGGTCTGTCCATATGTGCCCCATGGTGTACACGAAGGCCCCGCTGCTCCCTGGACACGTCGGTGCCTGGTACTGGTACGCAAATGCCGTCTCGCCAAAATCTAGCTCCTCCTGCTCAGTCCACTCACCGACGGACACGTACTTTGGGCAGCCGTGGGGGTGAGACACGATCACCACCAGCCGGTGTTCCTTGCCGGAGTACTCGTCGTTGACCTTCCCCACCAGGTCATAATACTTAAACTCTAGGCCGCGCAGCTTCTCGGCCAGCGCCGTGTCGTGTGTGACACAGATCAGGCAGCAGGTGTCACAATCGACCAGCTCCACGCTAGGGGTCACGCAGGGAATCGGTCTCCTCTCATCGGTGTTACGTGACTGGGTTTTGATTCCGACACCTTCCAGCAGCGTGAGGTCTCCGTTCCCGGAGGATACCTTGTCGTAATGCAAGCGACAGCTGGCTTTCTGGGCTTCAGCCTCATCAAAGATGAGATGAACGGCCGTGTAGACAATCAACTCGGCCCACTCCTTCGAGGGTGTTGGCGAGTTGACGCATGCCCCGCAAGGACACGTGGCGCCATCTTCTTCCTCGTGCATCACCACATGCCACACGATTCCGCTCCCTACTCTAAGATCGTTGGTTCCGCGCTTGTCCGAAAACGGATACTGCCCGGCATTTCGTTCGCCAGATATTCCACCAGGATACACTGGATAAATAGTCGCATCGTTTAAAGTCGATCTCGGGCGATTCGGGCTCGTCCATTCCACACTGACCCTGACGGTCAGCGCTGCCTGCACCTGGATCATTTCATAAACTAGTGGGTTTTGATATTCGGGCGGCAGGTCGGAGATTGTGAAGAGTTCCATAGGTACAAAGCTGCGATGTTTGTCATGTTTTTCACATTGTGTGTACATCTCTAGTGCGCCTTCTCCTTTGAAGTCACCAAGGCTTTCATGATCACCTGATAGATAGAGCGAGGGATACATAAGCCGACGTCATCGGTGACGAAGTTGGGACTATTAAAAACGTTGAGAGTCTGATTAAGTTTTTTATCGTGGCTTGATCATTTTTAGAGGATGCCACTAACCTCAGATCTGTGCGAGCAGAACTTTGTGGACAACACAATGTGGACAACACTATGTGGACAACACTATGCGGACAACACTATGTGGGCAACACTATGTGGACAACACTATGAGGACAACATTATGTGGACAACACTATGCGGACAACACTATGTGGACAACACTAAGCGGACAACACTGTGGACAACACTATGTGGACAACACTATGTGGACAACACTATGTGGACAACACTATGTGGACAACACTATGTGGACAACACTATGTGGACAACACTATGCGGCATGCAGAGAGCACTTTGTTTATAGCACTGCGTGTACATCACCGTTTTGACACAACTATCTTGTCAACACTATGTGGACAGCTTGATGTGGGCAACGCTATGTGAACAGAACTTTGTGGACAGCACATATATGTGTAAATTACTATGCTGACATCATTATGTGGACAACACTATGTGAACAGTGCTATGTGGAGAGCACTATATGAACATAACTTTGTGGACTCCACTATCTGAACAGTACTTTGTGGACAGCACTATCTGAACAGTACCTTGTGGACAGCACTATCTGAACAGCACTTTGTGGACAGCACTATCTGAACAGTACTTTGTGGACAGCACTATATGAACAGTACTTTGTGGACAGCACTATATGAACAGTACTTTGTGGACAGCACTATATGAACAGAACTTTGTGGACAGCACTATATGAATAGTACTTTGGGGACAACACTATCTGAACAGTACTTTGTGGACAGCACTATATGAAAAGTACTTTGTGGACAGCACTATATGAACAGTACTTTGTGGACAGCACTATATGAACAGTACTTTGTGGACATGATTATATGAACAGTACTTTATGGACAGCCTAGGCAAAATAAAACCATCGAAAATCGTACCAGGCCAGCTGCATGGAAATACAACAGACCAGCTGCATGGAAATACAACAGACCAACTGCATGGAAAAACAACAGACCAGCTGCATTGAAATACAACAGACCAGTTGCATGGAAATACAACAGGCCAGCTGAATGGAAGTACAACAGGCCAGCTGCATGGAGATACAACAGACCAGCTGCATGGAGATACAACAGACCAGCTGCATGGAGATACAACAGACCAGCTGCATGGAAATACAACACACCAGCTGCATAGAAATACAACAGACCAGCTGCATGGAAATACAACAGACCAGCTGCATCGAAATACAACAGACCAGCTGCATGGAAATACAAAATGTTTTTTCAAACATTCAGCTGAATCTACTGACATACCCCACCCCCGACCCACCCTTTTGAAGCAGGTGTTAAACACACGTGGGTAGCACACTTGATCTAAATAAACAAATAACAGTTTACGAAAAAGGTAAACAAATAAATAGAATAAAGCCACCAGTTAGAACTATTAGAATATGGAAACAAGCTTAGACTTGGGAAATGGTGTCAAATAAAGGGTTACCGTAGTGTGGACACCAAGAAGACGGTATTGGTACACACCATCTCAGCCTTTTAAGCATTGGAGTTTACAGCATGCGTTAACAACTTAGATTACAAACAAGGAGGCGCCGGGTTGAAAGAAAATAGTCAATAATGTTCCTTACCAAGTCCCCATCTCTGATGCCTTTTGTTTTCCATTTCTTGGGATGACGTATTAGGCGGTCTGGAATTGAATATTTCATATAGCCTAGAATAAATAAGTCAACTGTAAACTTCATCATCCGTTGTAATCAGTTTAATAGTGGCTTATAAAGGGAAAAAAAAAAATATTATAACGTGTAAGTTTATAATAAGAAAAAATAAGATAAGATGTAATTTTATAAACTTGATAAATCATAATCATAAGGTGTAAGCTTATAAAAGAAAAAAAATGATAAGATTGTTAACTAAAAAAGTAACGAGATGCAAACTTGTAAACTGAAAGAGGCGGTCGTCTTGCTATTGAAACATATAGGTAGGCATGTAGAGCAACTCTCCCTCATTTTAAATAAATTACTGCTCAAGCCAATGCTGCTAATCTTAATTTAAGGACAACTTTATATTTATATATTTTTTTTTTAAAGTGATTTTTATGATTTCAGTGGTAAGCAGTGGGAATGATTACCAACTAGAATTAGGCCGAAATTAGTATCAAGTTAAGAAAAACAAACGACAAAACAACAACTTTGGGTTGTTAGATAAGTTGTAAGCTTATAAAATAAAAAGAATTATAAGATGTAAGATAATATAAAAGAAAAAGATTATAAAATGTAATATTATGAACTAAAAATATTATAATCGTAAGCTTAAACAAATTTTTTTTAAAAAGTAAGGTGTAAGCTTATAAAATAAAAGAAAACTAGATCTATTATTTTATAAGATGTAAGTATTGTAAGTTGATAGGCTAAAAATCATTGAGATATTAAAAAAATAATATTTTTATTAATTAAATAATATATTATATATAATTATGATTTACATTCTGTTAAATGTCAGAAACATAAAAATAAAAAATATCCAGTTCATTCGTTAATAAATTAATCAAATGTATTTCTCATTAAACTATTCAGTCATTCAGTAAATATTTATAATATTTCATTTATCAACGTTCGATAGCGTTATGACTAGTCTTTAAAAATAAAATAAAAATAAAAAATTACATTTTTCTCATTTAAAACGAAAACGTAGTGGAGAGATCTCTGTTCAAATATTTACTTTGAACATTCCTAGAGTGGCCAAGCATTATAACTTAACAAAATTCTCCAGCTTCGATTGGGAATTCTTTGAAGCTATTTTTAGAAATGAAACCTGACAAGAGTTCCATCAAGTTTTATCGGAAAATTCCAGTAATGAGGAAGCTTTCCCCAAAATGACACAATAATCGTGTGTTTAAGCGCGGGTAAGATACACATTTAAAATGTAAATAAGATTACACTCTTAAAAATCTGAAAATAAACAAAGATAAAAGAATAAGATTTGAGGCCAAACGAAATACAATCACATCTCATGGACAAATTAAAAAAAAAGAGAGAAAATGCAATCTAGAAATATCGAAACAATTTATGGCTACACTATGGGCAACTATGGCCTATCCTATACTATACGAAGACTATACTATTTTGCTGAACAATCTTAAGTCATTACACTTATATCTTAAATTTACTGTACGTTACGTCTCAATCTCATTATAGCTATACTATACTAAATAAATGTATCACAGGAACTACACTCACGTCTCAAAGAAGCAGATACCTATCTAGGGTCTCAAATTAACTATGTGTCTCGTAGTAGTTTTACAATGCGCCCGCAGTCACATATATTAATACACATCTCGATAAAATGGGGAATTTTTCTAATTCAGTCTTAGGAGAATACTCTATTAACCATTTATACAGATCTATTTATAGACATGTTTTGAACTGTCGACTCTGTAGCGAATAAAGTATGGCGACACCATTTCCGTTTCAATAAACTGTATATATCAACAGCAGTGAACTCAGTACAGAAGTTAGCCCCCCCCCCCTCCCCAATCCGCCGCCAAAAAATAAAATAAAAAATAATTAATGATAATTTTAAAAAGTTAATTATTTCCGTTTCAATAAACTGTATATATCAACAGCAGTGAACTCAGTACAGAAGTTAGCCCCCCCCCCTCCCCAATCCGCCGCCAAAAAATAAAATAAAAAATAATTAATGATAATTTTAAAAAGTTAATTAATATTTCATTCATGTAAATAAATATAATTTTTTTTTTATTTAAGCAAAATGTGTGTTACCTATTATTCTAATTTCGTCATTAAGCATTGTGTCGGAGCAGGAATCCTAGAATGTGATGAGCGTGAGATGAGTTGAGGGGCGGTGAAGAAGGAGCCGCATGAGCAAGACAAGGATACTGACTCACGCCACGGAGATAGGGTACAAAATATGAGGACAAAAATAAGTAGGACCGGAAAAACTACACGATTAAACTATCGTAACTCTAGGGTTCTGACTTTTATTGACAGTCGTTCACCCCACACCCCCCCTCCCCCCCCCCCCCCCCCCCCCGCGACTACACGGGCCTTTGACGTAAAATGGATACATATATGAGCTCTGCATTATGTGCCCTGTATGTGCTATCCTATGACGCACATGTAGACGCACGTGGCAAGTACCTTCTTTCAATCGCCGATACACTGATTAGAGAGGTTGATTGTCTGTGGAGAGTTTGTTTACGTTTAAAAAACAAAAATAATAATCAGATTACTATTCAGCTCGTCTTTAAATTTTGTGGTAGGGTAAAGTAGAGAATTGTATGGATTAACTGGGAACCGTACGGAACGTTTAGCTATTCTAAAAAAAAACACACAAAAACGCACATACATTTTGAAGTTCTTTTAAGCTTTAAAGGAAATGTATTTGTTGGCTGAGTATTTTCGAGTGTCCATATAGGGGAATTCATTTTTCTTTCCATGGCACTAGTCAGGCGATGTCTCTAAACCGTGGCACCTTTTAATGTGGCAAAAATCTGTGGCTTAACGCCTTAAATTATAGCGTGAAAAGAATATTTTAAGAAATATAAAGGAAAAGTAACTGAGCGTGGTAGGAAGTAGGCCTCAAAATGGAAATGCAACCAGGAAGTGAATCAAATCGACCAATCATGAGAAAGGAGAAAAGGCTGCAAGTAAATTGATAGATGTGCTCACACAATTTTCGGGGAAAATTATTAATTCCGTAATGCAATGCAACTTGTAGACGACATTCGATGATATCGTACCTAAACACGACATTCGCTGATATCGTACCTAAACATGACCTTTGCTGATATCGTACCTAAACATGACCTTTGCTGATATCGTACCTAAACACGACATTTGCTGATATCGTACCTAAACACGACATTTGCTGATATCGTACCTAAACACGACATTTGCTGATATCGTACCTAAACACGACATTTGATGATATCGTACCTAAACACGACATTCGCTGATATCGTACCTAAACACGACATTTGATGATATCGTACCTAAACACGACCTTTGCTGGTATCTTACCTAAAGAAATTTTGCTGATATCGTACCTAAACACGACCTTTGCTGATATCGTACCTAAACACGACATTCGCTGATATCGTACCTAAAGACATTTGCTGATATCGTACCAAAACACGACATTTGCTGATATCGTACTAAAACACGACATTTTCTGATATCGTACCTAAACACGACATTTTCTGATATCGTACCAAAACACGACATTCGCTGATATTGTAATCAAAGAAAGTATTAATCTGCTCTCGATGTTCACCCTTACTAGAGTGTTTGATGATGTAATCTGGGTAAAAGTGAGAAAGGTGGGGGGGGGGAATCAGTGACATATGTCATATTGTTAAAATTGTGTGTTGTGAACATCGATATTAAATCAAACCAATCTGGCTTACAATCCGACGTTCACGGGTAACATAAACAACAACAAACAAGTCACGTAAAAACCAAAATTGACTTTGATCGTCATGTCACTGCAACAGCAACACGAGAACTCGCTCCACCCCCCCCACCCCAAAACCCCCCACCCCCCACCCACTTGCTTCGTTTGGGGGAAAGTCCAACACCAACTATACAACAAACAAGTCACGTAAAAACCAAAATTGACTTTGATCGTCATGTCACTGCAACCGCAACACGAGAACTCGCTCCCCCCCCCCCACCCCAAAACCCCCCACCCCCCACCCACTTGCTTCGTTTGGGGGAAAGTCCAACACCAACTACTTAACGTGACGCTCGCTCGCTGCACGCACACGCACACACACACACACGCGCACACACACACACACAAACAGTCGATTGGGCAATTTCAGCCCGTCTAGCATTGCCCGCCAGCTCAACGTCACATGTGGCCCCACATCGATGACATCGTCGTTGGCTCAGCGTTCATGGTGGAAAGGTGTTTCAGGAGACGGCCAGCTGTCAGTGTTGTGTTGGTGTTCACAAAAATACTAACGGTTACGTTCAAGACAGTTCGATATAGACCAACTTAACAACTATATCACAACCTTTATATATAAATCTCTATATATAAGTATTCTGGATACAAGTTCCGGTTGTTCATCTCTTATTTTATCAGTTGCCCCATCTGACAAGTGCTGGTTTCTTTAAAGGACAGAGAGAGGGTGTCAAGTGTCCTGACAAGGGAGCGCCCCCCTTGAAACTACCAGACCTTGGTAAGTAATACGGGGCGTCTTGATTATTTGTGGGAAGTTTTAGGATTACCAAATATCAACAGATGGGGAGCAGGGCTGCCACTCAATTTTTCTGTTAATTCCAAAGATTTGGTCAAAACATTTCCCAAGATTTCCCAAGATCATGAAATTATATGAGATTTTTTTTTTAAATGATCTTGGGGAATTTTTTTTTTAAAGTGAGTTATGGTCCTAAATAGGGTAGTGAATTCCCTGATGGGGCGTGTTCAAGATATTGACGCCCCTATTTACTTTACACTACGGAACATTTGGAAACTAGCCATTCTCAAATGTAAATCCTATCACGTTTAGCGGCATGAGGGTGTAGACTAGTGAAGATATACCGCCTGTATATAAATGTGATTCGTGCAGTGATTGGGGGGGGGGCATGTAATGTAGCAATGTAAGCACTGTAGCTATTCCCAACCGGTAGCAGTATCGTACTTGTAACAAGACCGACCATGTAAAAAAAAATTACAACGCTTGTTGCATGTGTACCTTGTAGCAACCACCCAAGTAGAAATAGCGCCCTGTAGCAACGCCACCCCCGGTAGCCAGTGACGGATTTCCCTTTAGATTAAGTAGGCTTAAGCCTAGGGCCTGCAAATCTCAGGAAAAAAGGGGGGGGGGCGTCAAAATTAAGAGATAAAAAACAAAACAACAACCCATTTTATAGATACCAGCGCGTATTTTAATGCTGTCTTGATTGTTATCTCGCTGTATTGATTGCTGTCTTAATTGATTTCTTGACTGCTGTCTTGATTGCATCCTTGACGACTGTCCTTTGCAAAGCGACAGCGCTATCGCAGTTCTTGATTTTGTAAAGCGACAGCGCTATCACAGTTCTTGATTGTTGTCTTGATTGCTGGCTTCACTGTTGTCTCTAGTTCTGTCCTGATTGTTGTCGTCATGCAGTCAACAGTTCTGAAATTAACAAAGACAGTTTAAAATGTATTGTCAGCCTCCACAAAAAAAAAAAAGAAAAGAAAAAAGATGGAGCGTTTTAACATAATGTTTAGCCTCATGCACAAATTGCCTTATCTATAAATTAATTATCTAGGTTGAACATGCAAATAAGGGGAATCCCCCACCTCCACCCCCCCCCCCCC
>CAXITT010000153.1:264849-289849 GCA_964033795.1 Lymnaea stagnalis | reverse complement strand
CTTTACACTGGTAACGTAACATGAGGGGTATTTGGGTGGACTCGACAATCTAATCTTAGACTTCAGAGACGGATGTTCTCAAACTTTTGAAATGGTAACCATGACAATTTTTTTTTTTTAAACTTTATTTTATTTAAAATTATGTAATGATTTGTCTTATGTATTAATTTTAGTATATCTCTAATTTCCACCCAAAAAAAAAGATACAAAAACAGACAAACAAACAGACAAAAACAAACAAATAAACACCCCAAGGGCTGTTGTATGAGACTCGCTTATGGTGAGGCTTTGACCATCCTAAGGTTAATGTTAAAGTTTATCAAATGTCTTTTTCTGCTTTACGTGCGTTGTATTTTTTGTTATCGCCTGACTGATAAGTTAGCAATCAATGTATTTGATATAAAAAATATTTGTCTTTTTGTATCCGTCTTTTGCATCATTATATATATTGGGGGGGGGGGGGAGGGGGGGGGGAGGCACATTTTTCCAAGAAAATCTTTGAATTTGGCCGAAAATGTGCCGCCCGGGGGGAACCGCGCCCCCCCCCACCCCCCCCCCCCCACCAAAGCACCTCCCCTTTCAACGTCCAAGGGTGGAGAGGAAAGACAGCGCAATACTGGTCATCAGATGGTTGCAACCCACATTTCGCCCGTGCTCATTTTGTAAATCCGGGGCATCGAGTGTAACATTGAGTGTAACATTGAGTGTAACATTGAGTATAACATTGAGTGTAACATCGAGTGTAACATTGAGTGTAACATTGAGTGTAACATTCCGACTTGTGTAAAAAAAAAAAAAAAAAAATAAGTCGCATCTCATAAAGAAACATGTCTATCAGTGAGGGTCACACCAGTTGTATTTTGTTGCTTTCACATGCAACATATTAATATGTCCACTTTTGGCTCATCTGTGGAATCCACCGTATCCAATCTCCACGTGCTACCTTGCCCATTTTACCGAAGAGTTCATATCCCCTGCCTGCCCTCAACCTGTTTTTGTTTTTTTTTTTGCCGGCGAGGCCAATTTCCGTGGTGTCGCCACTTCGCATGCTACATCTTTTTGGAGCCACACGTGAGAGCTGAGAGCTGAGAACCGCGTGCGGACGACCAACGATTGGTTAGCTAATTGATGGAATGGATTAGGATTAATTCATTTATTGGGGTGTTCGGATAAGCCGATATGGGGATAGTTTAGTTTGGACATCATAACATGCTTGCTGTTTATCAGCGATGTTGTCATTAAAAGTTCATAATTTCACCAATAAGATCTTTAGAATTTTTGTGTACCTTTTAAAAATGACTTATTATTTACATTTTTTTTAAATCATTAAAATAAGCATCCTATATCTTCCTGTATTTTCATCATTGTCAGAGTTATTAAAATGTTTAAAATATAAATAATTTGGGCATAAATTATAAAATCCTTTATTTTAACCCACTTAACCTCATAAAACGCACAAATGTTTTTTATGCATTTTGAAAATCATAACTATCTTGAACCTTCTGTAATTGCAGCTATTCTGACCACACAATGATACACACAGGATCCTAACAGCTATTCTGAACACACAATGATACACGCAAGAACCTAACAGCTATTCTGAACACACAATGATACACGCAAGAACCTAACAGCTATTCTGACCACACAATGATACACGCAAGAACTTAACAGCTATTCTGACCACACAATGATACACGCAAGAACTTAGCAGCTATTCTAACCACACAATGATACACACAAGAACTTAACAGCTATTCTGAACACACAATGATACACACAAGAACCTAACAGCTATTCTGACCACACAATGATACACACAAGAACCTAACAGCTATTCTGACCACACAATGATACACACAAGAACCTAACAGCTATTCTGACCACACAATGATACACACAAGATCCTAACAGCTATTCTAACCACACAGTGATGCACACAAGAACCTAACAGCTATTCTTACCACACAGTGATGCACACAAGAACCTAACAGCTATTCTAACCACACAGTGATGCACACAAGAACCTAACAGCTATTCTGACCACACATTGAATCACATACACTCAAGAAACGAATAGCTAATCTGACCACACAATGATTCACACAAGAACCTAACAGCTATTCTGATCACACACCGAGGCACTGAACGCTTTGTTACAGGCCAAATTTGAGAAACAAGCAAAAACTAAAAGACTTTCTATACCTGAAACAATATGTGTAAAATTTGCATTATGTGCAACATAATCAAAACAAATGTCCTCTTATTTAGTTCAATTAATGTATCTTATATTATCTTATTGTTATTTTCAATAATTTATAAAAGACTTAAGAAAAGACATACACTAATAATTTAGAAAAAAAAATATTTTATTAAAATTAAAATACATCACGGTAGAGGCACTAATAAAATCAGTTTATTTGTAATATTCAAGGGATGTAATTAAAATACTTGCTGAAATATTCTATTTTTGGGTTGTTTTTTTTTTTTTATAAATTCTTTTTAATTATTAAAAACAAAACAAAACAAAAAACAACAACAATATTTTGTAAAATTTAAATGTATTTAATTATTATTATAGATTTTTAAATTGATATTAAAAAATAAATTTTTGAGCTTCTTATGTGTTGCACTGCCTTTTCTTGGCATTTGCAGGAGTCTTCAAATTGGCTTTTACTCTCTAAAAAAAAAAAATAATATTATTCTACCAATCGGACCATATTTTTTCTTTATTTAATTATTATTATAGATTTTTAAATTGATATTAAAAAATAAATTTTTGAGCTTCTTATGTGTTGCACTGCCTTTTATTAAAATATAAAGAAATAAAAAAATTGGATTTTAATATAAAAAAAAAAAAAAATAATATGATTCTACCAATCGGACCAGATTTTTTCTGGGTCATTAATCTTTTGGCTATGGGAATAGTCTAAGGCTTTCTATGTCTTTCATTATTATCATCTACCAGTAATAGTATTGATACTTAGTAAACGCCCACTAAATATTTCATTACGGGCTTGTCAAGGGCCAAATATAATCATCAAAAAGTTATGCATTATCAATATTTCTTGACGTTTGAATAAGGAATATTTCAATTTTTAAAGATAGTCGGTAATAATACTTTTCCTCATAATACATTTGACGCCAGAGATAAATGGACAATCCTAAGTGGACCACTTTAAAATGAGAAAAAAAATTCAGTTAAGCAATATTAGGAATATAGGAGTCAAACAAAATGAAATTTAAAGCATATGAATATGAAATTATCATAAAAGCTAAGAATTTTCTAGATATTTTTACAAATGTTAAACAATAGTGTAGAACATGTTAATGTTTTTTAATAAGAAATCAACAGACTCAGTTTAGGAAACAAGAAATATAATAAAAATGGTTATTTACACAATTTTGTAAAATAATTTTCAGCACAATAAAAACATTTACATATTTATAAAAGTAGCTGAAATCTTTCGGAACCAATCATTGCGAATTAGCAGTGAAAATAAATTTACAAGAACAAGTCAAGAATGATGATTATCTCAGCAAGGCCTTTTCTAACCCAGTTGTTGGGTTCAGCGGCAGTGGCGTTGCGAGGGTGTTTGGCGCCCGGGGACAAGATCCATTTTTAGCGCCCCTTTTTCTTTTTTTTCAACTCTCAAACCCATTATTTTCATCAATAAAATAATATCAAAGCACATTTTGGCGCCCCTAACTAGCTGGCGCCCGGGGACATATGTCCCCCCCTGCCCCCACCATGCTAACGCCTCTGTTCAGCGGTCTATGTTCTATATACCGGTATTCACTTTTCTGCGTGTTAACTTGCCCGTTGGTTCACTAGGCATGTCATGTGTTTGGATGTGTTATGGTGAGTTGTGGGTTTACTTGTCCCGCGTTCATTTGCGCGGCCACCGAAGCGGACACAAACCATAAAGTTTATGCAGCATTAACGATCAGAAATCTGCTTAAATTAAACCTATACACGGGTAAGCCGCGGCGACTGCGTTGCTGCCCACAGCCTTACTAAACAGAAACATGGCAAGGCCGTGGAGGCCACGTCGCTCTGGCTATGCCGACGTATTACTTAAGTGTATCAGAGAATGACTTTGGTAATCAGCAGACCAGACCAGGGAAACGGCGCATGGGCAAAAAAAGGTGCGAAGCGAGAGACTCGGCTACGTAATAGAATTCCACCAACAACAGAGAGTGACCAATGTCCAAGCGTTGGGTGATGTGTAACGTGTCCTCATAATGAGCAGATCTGGGAAACATTTCGAGCAGACCTGGGGTTATGTTGCGATATGTTCACTAGAAAGTTGCGCCACCCCCTACCACTAAGTTTAAAAAAAAACCAAAAAAAAACAACTCTTCAGCTCGCCGAAAATGCCGCCCATCATTATAAATTTTTTAAAAAAAAGTGGCACTTGTGTGGACCACCCCCTCCACAGCCCCATTCCTATTCAAGGGGATTGACAATCGGATTGACTTTTTCTCGACAATTGTGAGTCATAGTAGGCAAATAAGCTATTTAAATGGTCTGTGGTTGGTCAGCTCTAATTTGATAGATGGAAATTAATTATTTAGATGCCACCTAAGTTGACCTACGTTTGTGGTGAGTAAAATGAGAGGCAGTGTTAGTGATTTTATGTATCTGGATGGAACAAAGTTGCTTTGTTAGTCATACGTTTGCAATGGTGTTTATTTCGCTTCTGACATATTATATTTCATTACTTTCCCGCTTCTGCCTCTAAGTCTTAGTAAATCACCAGCTATTTATTGAGAAAGAAATCGAAACTGTCACAAATTTTAAGAAAGAAAATTGACAATTTTATTTAAAGTTTTAACAAACATTTCCCACATAACCCCCACACTCAAAATTCTTGACGCAAAGACGCAAAATTCTAGACAACCGTGCAAAGGAGAAGCAGTGCCCTTGGCGAATGCGCCCCCTGATTTTGAGGTCCCTTGCGAGTACCACCTTTACATTGCTGTGCATGGATCCAGTGGGCTAGCAAGAAATAACAAAGTAGTCAGATCTATAAAATTTTATAAAATTATTTAAATCTAAATATATCCAATTGGGCAACTTTTATAATGTATATTTGAAGACAGAAGAGTTCTCCTTGTTTTCCCACAATGGCGTCATTTATGACAAAAGATTCATGAAATGTAGGCCACTTTTTTTTTTTTAATCTTGTTCAATTTTGTTAAATGGTTATTGTACATGAACAAAAAGACGATATTTTAGGCCTTTAGTTCCATCAGATAAAGAGGAAGTTTCAATTTTATATCACTAGAAATAATTAATCGCGCTTAAATTTCATTGCCTTAACTCTTTAAATTAATGACAATGTAAATGACAGTAATTTTAAATGTTCTTGGTTTTCGGCCATTTTTTTCTCTCTCATTAGGTAACTTTACAATCTGGCTGGTTGTTCAGTGAATAACATAGCAGTAATAACATGTTATATATCATTGGATTCAGAATTGAATGATCTATTATTTGATACCATTTATGAGATCACAGTTAATTTGGTTTTTTTATTTATGGCCAAAAGTTTAAGTTTTTAGTTGTGCTAAATTTACACAAAAATGTAAACATACCACAAACAGGTAAAGCAAAAAAATAAATGTTAAGTCCTAAGTCCAAAAGTTTATTATATTCATCAATGGCATCCATTTGTTCAACACATGTACACATTTCAAGGAATTTTACCATTATTTGTATTAATTATGCCACTTTTAATGATACTTCCTTTAAAAAAAAAAAATTTTTGCATTTTAAACAATATTTTTTTATTTAAAAAAGTGAAAGAAAACCAGGTAAGTCCTTCATGAGAGAAATACAATTACTATTAGCAAATAATATAATAAAGCAAGGTGAATAATTTTTACATATTTTTATAAAAATTATACCACATTGGGTACAAATAAACATATCGGTATGAAATATGAAAACTACTGTTTTCCAGAAACTCATTTATATAACAATGGCAGGACAAAATTTTCTCTATTTTATAAACATAATAAAGATGTTCAAATTATATAATATATTGACTGTAAATAACCATTGCAGTTTTAGCATGACATTGCTATTTTATAATCATTCATAGTGCCGCGGCAGAAACATGTGCATCGTCAAAAAAAGTTTGTCACTGCCTGATTAATTCTACCGAGGAACTAAAAAGAATCAAGCTATAAGAATAAGATCTTTTTTCATTATTTCAAGATAAGCATTTTGTCTTCTTCAGATTAAAAGAAATATGCATATAATCCTAACACTTGAAAATTAATTAAAATGAAAGAATAATTCTCTACCAGGCTTGACCGCTGTTGTTTTCTTCTACTAATCATATTGTTGTCCACATTATTTGTATTTTTTCCAAGGCAGATATCTTTTATCCACTAAGTTTATCACAGTCCAATCAACCAGACACATTAGTTAAATTTAGCTTAGCTTACTATAACAGAACCATTTATATTGTTTAGATATTGAATCTGCCAGAGCCAATAGTTCATTTACCATTGTATTATTCATACCGATATTGTGTTACATTTATGAAATAAGTATGTATTCTCTCCTGCTTATTTTAATTATTTATTATGCTTGATCCAGTAACTATTTGCATGCACTCACTTTTCATCAGGTACAGATGAAATAAACTGTACCTGCTTATCAGTAGTTTACTATTTTTTTCCCATAGAAGAATACTATATAGTCATAGGTATGTATGTTGGCCTAAAACAATTTATGACTTCCATTATCCAGTGAATAAACACCTTTATATCCAGTAACAGATCACACAAATGGGGCCTGTAGGTTCTGAGTCCAATGAATGTTAGAAAATGTTGTTTATCATCTGGAATATCCAGTATTAAAATCGAGTAGGCTTAGTTGCCAAAACATTGCAGCTGCTATTAGTGTTTACATTTACAAAGCATCTCTAGCCTTGTTGATGTAAACTGAATTTGAAAAGTGATAAAGGTGAATGTACTCCTTATCTTGTCTTGTTTTAAATAGGTTTCAGTAGAGTTAGCTCAGGTCATATGACAGGAATAGCGTTGTCATGATGTTGGGTTGTCTAATATCCTAGTCAGCACTCTGATACTCTGAAATTAAAATCAAATATAAGCATTACAAATAGGCTTAGGTCTTATAATTTAAAAAAAAACTGAACAAAACTAAATACATTATTCAATTAAAAATAATAAAAATTCAAAATTAAGAGCTGTTTTTAATCCAGACTAAAATTTAGACATAATAAAAGATATTGCCTCTTCTAAGTGTATCCAATGTAAACAAAGAAAATTTCAAACAACTATGCCTATGAAAAAAAATTATAATAAAATATGCACTTGATATACTGGAATAATCAATGACTATAAATAAGCTTAACTAGTTAATTTAAATAAATATGATGTCCATTGTTACAGTATATCAATGTAAACATAGTTTTTTACACTAATTCCACAAAAGTTGAGTGCGTTTTGACTCGCCGTAACAAAGAAAAAAATCTTACCGTTGATAGCAAACATTCGATCTGGTGAAAATATACAAAATCATCAGCAATCATGTCTTCTTCTCGTTTCTATCGGACTAGTATCACGTTTTGACATTTATTATAATCAACAAAGACGTTGAAAAATAAATTCGGACCCGAATCTGTCACAATGAGTGCATCCACCCTTCACCGAACTTTTACAGGATTGGCAATATTTATTTATTTAGGCATTTTTATATAGCGCTTACCTTAAAGCTCTAAGCGCTTTACAATTATTAAAAACATTTAAACTAAGTAAAATAAAAATGAGACACTAGAATAGTAACTACTATACTATAGAAACAATTAAAATGGCTATAAAATGAGAAATATGGCGGACGAAAATCGAGTCATCGACAAAAAAAAGAAGCACGTTACAGGGGCTAATTTTTGTAAAAATAAAAATCTAAATTTACGCTTAAAATTGATATTTAAAAAAAATATATCCAAAAAATTATATTTGCCCGTTAAATTTAACTTTGGTAGGTAAAAATGGGATTAAAAAATCAATTAAAAAATCGGCCATCCGTGGGTGAATAGTCAAGACAACGTACCCTGAGAGTTAAGCCTTAATTTTAATAATAAGGGCAGGCTAATGAAAGAAAAGGGTAATAATAACTTAAATAAGGGATTACCTTACCACATGATTTTATATTGTTGCTTTACTTTAAACTTTTACTTCACCCTTTACAGTACTTTACTTTTCCTAATTTAGGCGTGCTAGAAGGCTGGCACATAATTCACATATGTGTGTGAGGGGGGGGGGGATTATTGCATCAGACCTGTTAACTCTTACGATTTTGGCATATAATGTAGGCTACTATTTTTTATATGTTTTTTATGATTTTTTTAACATTCTTATCAGTGCCGAAAAGACAAAACTGATGAAAAATAATACACAAGGCATTCTTTACAGTACTTTACTTTTCCTAATTTAGTCGTGCTAGAAGGCTGACACATAATTCACATATGTGTGTGTGGGGGGGGGGGGTGATTATTGCATCAGACCTGTTAACTCTTACGATTTTGGCATATAATGTAGGCTACTATTTTTAGATGTTTTTTATGATTTTTATAACATGCTTATCAGTGCCGAAAAGACAAAACTGATGACAAATAGTACCGCAGGCATCACCACTGAAATTAAGGTCGGGAAGGAAAGATTAGAGACTGTCGGCCGCTTCAAATACCTAGGAGCAATAGTCTCAGAAGAAGGCTCCAAGCCTGAACTGATGTCCAGGATTTCGTTTTGGGTTTTTATTTTCATAATAGATGAAAAAAAGAAATATAATTTTTAAATATAGACATAAAATTTTATGTTCTTTTTTGACAAAATGGTGATAAATTATTTTTTTTTGTTGGGTACTTATGCGGTATAATGATGCGGATATAGAAAGGAGTGCTTAAATATAACGTCAAGTTGACCGGGTGCCCGATAAGTTCAAAATTGGTTGGTTTTTTTTTTTTTTGGTCAGATGGAGCCTGAATTTACCGCCGTTTTTGGAATCGTCTGGAAAGTCAAGGCAAAAGGAGTATGATAGATTGGCTCACGAGTACCGGTCTCATTGCAGAATGGCAATATTGTGCGTAGTTTAAGGAAGGGGTTGTGTTTTAGTGACAGTAGATTGACGTGTGACATTATGTTATTGACACATTTTTGTTTAAGAAAAATGCCTTTGGGACATATTGCGAAAGAAGTAAGCATTTTTCGGGGTACCGTAAAAGACTGGGTCAGCTTTTGTTGCGAGGTCTGTGTTGTGATGAGTGAGAGTTTAGGAGGAGTGGGTAAAATTGTGGAGATAGATGAATCCAAATTCGGCAAGCGGAAGTATCATAGAGGCAAACGCATAGAAGGAAAATGGGTGTTTGGTGGGATTGAAAGAGGATCAAACAAAACCTTTTTCAGGGTTGTTGAGAACAGCGGTAAAGACGTCCTCCTGGCAATAATTAAAGAATTAGTGCAGCCAGGGACCACAATAATTTCTGATTGTTGGTCTTACAACTGTAGGGTTTCACCACCTGAGGGTGAACCATACAATTGAGTTCAAACACTCTGAAATGGGCGCGCACACCAACACCATAGAGGGCACCTGGAATGCAATTAAACGATCTCTGCCCACAAGAAACTGTCCTGGGGAGGAGCAGTTCAACTCATATTTATTTGTATATATGTGGCGACGCTTATGTGGTAATAGAGATCAAATGGGAGAATTTTTAAATGCTATAAAAATTGTGTATCCTCCCCAAATACAAGATGCTGATGCATAAGGAGTCAGTAAAAAATTATTGAAATTTTGTTGATTTTTAAAAAATTTTTGCTCGGGATAGATGTAGGGTTAAGGTTAGGGTTAGGGTTTTTAATAACACGTGTTTTGCACTACTTTTTTAGCTGCCATCTTGGTTGACACTTCAAGTGACTTCACGTGTTGTGTCAACCAAGATGGCGGCCATTGAGAAAATAGTGGCATCCACAATGACCATTTACCGACGCTTGGATAGGGGCATAGGTGGGTGTGTCAAAGGCAATAAAAATTCGAATGCCATAAAAATTTCACCTCAACATATTGTCATATTGTTGCTTTGTGTATCACAATGAACTACCTAAGATGCGTCAACAGTAATACTTAGTCTAGTTGCCCTCACAATAACTTCACTCGACCATCCCCTTTTTCTGCTACCAGGCGTGTGATGTAGTTTTGTTACATAAGTATTTTGTTCGCCTGAACCGCAGCAATTGTGAAAACGGAGAAAACTAGAGAAGGTTTTTAAAATAAAATACATTATCCAAGTGTTCTGCCCTTGGAAGTTGGATTTGGAATTATTTTTTAATATCTAGTTAGTCGCATTTGAAATATTGAAATATATTTTTAGAACCCACAAAACAGCTCTATCCCTTAAGCAATATATCCCCTCAACGACTTGCTGTAGTTATTGAGTGTCAAAACGATTGCAAAAAAAAACATTTTGAAATCAAAGCCTGTAAGTCCTTTAAAGAAGTACTGAGTAAAAAGTACATCCTTGACATCTTTTTGTCAAATATTAAATTCAAAATCACTTTTCCAAAATCAAGTAGCTTGTGTAGAAGCTATGTTTTAATAAAAGAAAAAGAGCAAATTTCTGAGTGCAACTTTTAAGATGATTTGTGCCATAGGAAAAATTATTTTAGTGTCATGCCAGATATTTTCATTAATATCTTTATTATTTTCTTTTATTTATATCAGATATAAAATGTGGCAGAGATATAGCAACAGCTATGATTTTAGAAATGTCTACAATGACTATGAAGAAATTAGCAATTAGGATGCCGAGATTGCCATTCAGTATTGCTACTGATGGTAGTAAAGACTCAGACAAAAAGCAGTACTCTCCAGAGATCACCATTGAAGGATAGGGTGGCCTTGTAAATTCTCATCTCCTAGCTTTGCTGGTGTACAAAGCATCCTCGGCCACAGGACAGAATATATATTTAAGATCATGGCCGATGAATTGAATTCACAGAGCATTTCATAGGTAAACTGCATTGCATTTGTCTTTGACGATCTCAATGTGATTACTGGCCAATACAATGGGTAGACTGCATTGCATTTGGCTGTGACAATGTGATGACTGGCCAATACAATGGAGTGTACAGTTTTATTAAAGGAGAGCAAGACATTTATCTGGCAAGACGCTGCCTCCATCTGGTGCATCTTGCAGCTAAAAAGTGGGGCTTCCTGTCTACCCCCAGTTGAGGAGGTCCTGGTTGACGTTTGTTACTTCTTCAAGAAAAATGTGAAGAGACAGTGTGAATTGAAAAACCTGCAAGTCCTGTATGGTGCAGAACAGATGAAAAATATCAAGCATGCATACACCAGATGGCTTAGTATTGCAAGATGCTTAAAAAGATTGTTTGAAAACTGGGACCACTTTATGCACTTTTTTTATGAAGACAAATATACAAATTCCAAAGCAAATAAGAAACCACATGATGGGCAGACAACTGCTGTGTTGGAAGGACATTGCACAACTTACTCTGTGAAGCAGGTTGATGCCATTTATGACTTTTTGCGGTCACCAACAAATCAAATTAACTGCTATTTCTTGTCTTAGACACTGAAAGTTTATGATCAGGTGAGATGAATTTTTATATTTCATGAGTCTTGAATGCTGCATAATTTTACTCACATTTCATTGGACCAGCAATATTTTCTTACAATTCATTTTATTTTGTGCAAAGTTGTCTGTAGTGGACATAGTAATTTTGTATTATTTACCTTACCATACTGTTGTACTTAATAGTATTTTTATGACACATGGTTATTTTTACAGGTACTTGTCCAACTGCAGGCAGAAGAAACCATGATCATCATGCTGAAGGAGAACCCCTGCAGCCTAATTGGTGACTTGTACAGCAGATTTCTCTTGCCAACAGCAGTTAATGGTATTGACCAGATGAGCTTGTGTAGATTGGTTATGTTAATGTATGCATTTATGTTTTAGTTAGTTGGACAAATTTAATACATTTCTTTTGTTTTAAATTATCATCTAAATGGTTTATCATAATAACTTCAGTACTAGTTTATGATTTTTTTTTGTCTTTCAGTTCCAATACAAGCTAAGAAGCAGTCAGAAAGATGATGCTGTTGGATCTCAGGCAAAGACCATGCTGCAAAACAAAGAAAAGTACAGCCTTAGAGACAAGGGGGTTGTGGAGTTCTATGTTTCTGTTGGAAAATATTTTGAGATTGTGCTTGACTACCTTCTAAAAAAAAACTTCCTAAAAAAATCAGATCCTGCACTTCAGAATGCTTCTGTATTTGATACAAAAAGGAAGTTAAACAACACCAGCTAGAATACTTCCTTACCAGATTACCCATTCTGATCCCCAGAGGGACTGATGTTGACACCATCTATGAAGAGTTTGATAGGCATCAGCAGAGGAAAATTGAGGATTGCATTGAGGATGGGGTAAGAGTTGACAGGATTTGGCAAACAATTTGCCAAAAGCACCCAGCCCTTAAGAATCTTGCCCATGTAGTGAAAGGGATCCTCACCATAACTCACTCTAGTGCTGCATGCAAGAGAATATTCTCTATGTTCCTGAAAACATGTGCAGACCAGGGAAAAAAATAATGGCCCAAAAACAACAGAGGCCTTGTTAGTCCTCAAGAGAAAATCAGGAAGCTGCTTGGGCTTGGATGAAACTTTCAGTGCAAAAGAACTCCAGCAGCTTAAAAGTTCAGCAAGCGTCATCAATACACAAGGTATTTAAATATTTATAAAATGTGTACTTAGTTAGAGAATGTGCCCTTTGTATTGCTACAAGTGTACTAATTTTTTCAGTATTGTACTATTCTGAGACAATATTGTACTATTCTGAGACAATATTGTACTATTCTGAGACAATATTGTACTATTCTGAGACAATATTGTACTATTCTGAGACAGTGTTGTACTATTCTGAGATGGAATTGTACTAGTTTTGGAGTTCCTGGGGAAGCAAGTCTGGTGCATGAGTATAATATAAGCTTTAATTAAATGATAATATAATTCTTTACTTTCTTTTCTGGGGTGGGGGGGGGTGACAAAGATTTTATAAGGCTAAAGCATCTTAGACCACACTGTAGGATCTGACTATGATAAAAACATCTTGTTTGTGGCTCTTCATCTTGTTTGTGGCTCTTTAGGGTTAACAACACATGGTCAAGGGCTTACCTATAAGAATTACATTAAATTACAATTTATTTACAACTCTTAGGATGTTATAAACTATAATTATCATAAGGCAGATATTTTAAAAATAATACAATTTTGTTAACATTCACAATTTTTTAGTTTTATTGTTAATGGAAATTCACAATATTTAGTTTTAATCTCAAATGTATTAAAATTGATAGCCAGTGTAAAAATGTATGAGTGTGTTTGTATGACAATGTCAGAATTAATTTGTGATACAGATTAGAGAACACAATCTTCAATGAGTGACACTCAACGTGAAGGAGTTTACCATCAGGGTCCCATTTGGATAGCTCTGCTCAGGACCATAAAAGTTACCCATGATGTTTTACCATTGCAGGTATTTTGCTACATTTCAACACTATAAGGTAAGATAAGATTCTTTTCTTTATCCAAATAATGTGTTTTGATTACATTGTATCTATTCATTTCTAGCACATATCCAGCAAATATTCTTTCTAAGACAACATTTTTAAACCAGAGCAATTTAAACACATCTAATGTGTGTCTCAAGTGCAATAATCAGTCATCATATACCACAGAATTTCACTGCCTTAGTGACAATATTAACTTTAATTAAGAGCCATTGTTTGATTTTGTTAAAGCCAGAGGAGCACTCTGTTAAATTCTAACAGACTGGGGAACAAAGGGGTAATAAGGGGGGAGACTGCAATCAGGTTTGTACAAAATAAAATGAGTAAAACAGAGTAGGGTTAAACCTGAAAAAATAAACGCAACAAAACAGCGAACGTGTCGGCAGAAAGCCTTCGTCAGCTAACAAAACAACAGAAAAAAACGGTATAAAAATAAAAATAAGAAATAGCACTTAGCTGGTAAGTATCAGTGGGCAGCATTAGAAGTCAACAATGGGGAACAAACAAGTGCATAACTTTCAGTGTTAACTTTGAGGGAAAGAATTCACCCTGATTGAGCTCTTCTTAAGTATCTGTCGTGTCATGTTTAAACAGAATGTTTACTTAATGAACTTGAATAATAAGTTTTTACTAGAGGTGTGATTAGAATATTAAATATAGATTGGAAGTATAGTTAGAATATTAAATTTAGACAAGAAATATGGTTAAAATATTAAGTTTAGAATAGAAGTGTAAATTATGTTTAAAATTGTATTTCTCCAGATGAGTCTCCTCAAATTTGGTTGGTTGAATGTATTAATGAAAGCCATGGAGATGACCAAACTGGACTTTGAAAATATCACATGCAGATGACCAAGCTAGAAATTGAAAACTTCATATGAAGATGTCAAAACTGGACTTCTTCTTCTTCTTTATTTTAAGGGCCCACGATCAATGAATTGATCATTCTGGCTCCTATGACTTAAAACTTTACCATGACAAGGATGACCTATTGAAGTAGGTTTTTTAAAAATTGTGCCTACAATCAAACAAACAAAAACAACAACAATAAAACTACAACTATAATACTAAGTTTAACAGCATTCTAAAGATTAATTCATATGAACATTATGATTATTGGTATTATTACATACATGAAGACATTACCTACAGAAATACAGAGGATACCATCTTACTATTACAGTAAAACTTCATTCTTACTATTACAGGAAAAATTCCCTTTTGCGGCCTTTAAATTGGCATTGAAACGAGGGGGTTATTTGGTGGGGGGGGGGGGGGGGGGGTTCTTAAAAAAGAGGTAGGACAGTATAGGCACCATCTTACATTCAGAATTATAGATTAAACTCTGTCTCATAACCAATATAAACTCATATTGTCTCACAACCAATACAGTCATTATCTTCCTATTCCTCATTAATTCCAATGCTGGTTTGGTAGTTGTTTAAAAACGTGTGTAAGTGCTGAGTACATGCTTAGAGTAGCGCATTAATATTGAAAAAGGGAGAACGCTCTCAGGTAGCCTATCCTTGGACAAGGCAGATTGTTAGGGAATATGATTTGCACTTTATATCGCAGGCCATTAAAAATATTCGAGCCTAAAATGCTCTCTCATGCCTGATATAATTGTACGCCGTTCAAGACCTCTCAGGGCTGATATAATTGTACGCTGGGCCTAATGTGGCCAACTGGCCTTAAGTTTGACACGTATGATATAGGAGTACTTTTTTTCTTAAATTTTACTAATGCTTCTTTTGTTATAGTGCTTTTTTTCAGATGCATAACTTTGATGTAGACATTGCAGCCTTTGTTACATGTAACAATAACCAACACATATTTTCATCTTCTATGAGTCTTGCAGCTAAAGTGAAGTAGATGAAGTACATTAAGCAGTTGAAGTAAATGAATAAAAATATTATTGTAAAGGGGCAGTAAATAATATTATTTTAATATTTTGTTTTTTCACTTCCAGGTTAATGCATTCTACACAAGTAACTTGACGGTGAAATCCAAGATTTTTCAGTAAATCTATATGATAGATTCTTGGTTGACAGCTGATCGTGCACCATATCTTGGCTGGCAGCTGAATATACACCATATCTTGCCTGGTAGCTGAATATACACCATATCTTGGCTGACACCTAAATGTACACTATACCTTGGCTGACACCTCAATGTACACCACACCATCTTGGCTGATGGCTGAATGTACACCACACCATTGTGACTGACACCTGAATGTACACCACACCATCTTGGCTGACATCTGAATGTACACCATATCATCATAGCTGACAGCTGAATGTACACCACACCATCTTGGCTGACATCTAAATATACACCACACCATCTTGGATGACATCTGAATGTACACCACACCATCTTGACTCTCATCTGAGTGTACAACACACCATCTTGGCTGACACCTTAATGTCTCAACTCAAGTAAACAAATTTACCAAATTATTAATAAAATAAATTTCTACTAACACACAACTAAAATTTTTAGACTTTTCAATCAACCTGTTCATTGTTTCAATCACTCAAACTTTAACAGTAATGGTTTTAAGCTTATGCTATTTTTCATTTGTAATTCAAATAAATGTCACCTTGTTGCTGTATGAATGTGCTGCTCCACAAAAACTAATAATATAGACTTTTTAATTACCCTAACCTGTCTTGGCATGAAGACTGAATGATAAAATGTATTACTTTGACCAGTTGGTTCAAATAGACTGATGAGCTGAATGATTTACCCTAATGCTCAGTTCAGACCATCAAATTCTCATCAAATTTTCGTTCATATATTTGCTGCAATTTTTGTATGAAGCCTTGTCATAACTTTCAAATCACTATTTGATCAAATTTTGATGGCATGCAAATTTCTTAAAATCTGTGTGATTATGCAACCTCCATATCACATGAACAAACACTAAGAAGAATTTCATCAATCTAGGTCACTAGGTCGTGTTTACAGTGACTAAGCTAAGTTATCAAAACAACAGCAGCCTCCAAGTAATAATAATGTACTTAATTTAGAAAAAGATGTAATAGAAAAATTAGACAATAAATCAGCGAAAGGGATGATGTAATTGAAAGGTATTTATAAATAGGCTTATTAATTGTACAGCATATACTATAACCCTGTAACTCTAACACTAATGACTACTTAGTACTTCCAATTGGATCAATGAGAAATTTTACCAGCTCAAGCTCCAGGCAAAGAAAATATTGCTCCTGGGCTCCATAACCCTGACTACAAATAACAATTAGAAATTAAATTCTCCTACCCCCACCCCCCTCCCCTTATTTGTTTTCAGTGCTATTATAACAAATGGATGCCCCCTTGATTGAATTAAAAAGTTCAACTTTTTAAATTATTTAACTTACTATAGGCGCAGTATAGGTTAGTTATTATATTGTTGTTCTGTGGCGACCCCTTAGGTCCACTTTTTAATAATTTCCAAAGAAAATGTAAAATCTTATTATATTATTGTTTGAGTCATGCTATAGACATTTTTTTTTTTAGTAGAATGTAGAAAAACTTGACTTTAGATAAAATAAATATTTAAATAAGGACCTTCAAATTAGATAGAATCATATTAAAAAGCTTACATTTCTCAAAAATACTGTTATATTGTACAAGTATAGTAAAGCTCTCCTGAACATTCATAAATAAAAGTTAATTAATAAAAAAAATAATCAATATAATTTTTAAATTGATTTAATGGGAATTTTAGGTGCTATTTGACAAGTTATGAGATACTGATAGTTAAAAAGAGAATTAGCAGTACTCCTCTTCTCAGTCTGATCAACTGCCAGTGGAAAATAGGCCATTAACTATTTCTTTCCATTTCTTCCATTCTCTAGATATCTTCTCCAGCTCTTGACAATTTTTATAATCCAGTATATTTTTGTTGACATCCCTTTATCAAGTTTAGGGAAATCATTCCTGATTTATGTATTAAAATGAACAGAACGCTCATTTGTAGTACACTGCATTAGATTTTACAAATTATATTGAGTACAATTATGTACACTTTTTATATACTGGTACTCTAATTTAAACTGTAAAAGATAATATTTTAGGGAGTGGTAATCTCCTTTAAAAAATAACTTCAAGATAAAACACCTGATTTAAAAGATTCAAATACAAGTTCAATCACAGATTTCACAAGAACTCAGAAACAAATTGGTATAAATTTTATTAAAAAATAAGCAGTGGTGAATGAAGTTATCAATAAGCACTACCATTAGTTGCAGTATTTGCATATTTGAAAATAGGATGTCACTATCATCTTTGACAATAGAAATCTTGTCATTTCATCGTCTCTCAAGTTAGGGTATTGTAAATGTGGCTCTAGTGTGTTTAATAATTTCTGGAGTAAAAAAGGATGCATTTTATTTATTACTCATAAAAATATATAAAATATATACATTATAAAGTTATCACACAAACACTCATTTTAAAGCATAAACATTTATATTTCCCAGTTATCATATGTAACATTTATAATGTAATGTTACTTGTAAACGTGAGCTACGGTAATGTATTTTATTTCTTCAGTGCAAGTGCAAGTGATGATTTGCCAATGTAAATATCTCATTCACCTTTAAAAACGACTGTCTCTTTCTCCGCCAAGAATTAATAAGGTCCAATGAAAATTACACAGTACTTTATTAAGATATTTGATAAATACATGACATGGTTCCTTGACATCAGAATTGTTCGAACATTTATAGTGTAATATGAAGAATATATATCCATACACTTACAAAAATGTATCTAATAATTAATTCATTAAATCCATCTGAAAAATACAACACGTCAACCTTCTCCATTAAAATTATGTCGTTCACTCCCTTCACTCAAGAAAAAATGAATTCTCCATACACTATAAAAATTAGTTCCTTTTTTCTCGTGTTTCTATTCTTTTCCTTCAAATCACTTTGCCTTTGTTCCGTGAGAGCAAATGTTAGTGCCGTGAGAGCAAATGTTAGTGTCCTGTGAAAAAATCCATATCATATGAATTAGTAACTTGATCTGTTACACACATTACTGATACTAAAAAAATAAGTATAGAATAACTATAGTATGGTTTGACACTCCACATAAGTTCAATATGTTTTATGTTTTTGTCATTTTCTTTGTACTCAATTTGTCTTGACCAAAAATCAGCAACAATGTTGTTTTTGCTTTTTATTGATTTTATTTCAATTGACAGAGTGTTAAAGACTATCTATTGATCTTGTTATTGGCTATTCTCTTTTTTTTAGTGCCATTAATGGTTTATGATCTGTTAAGAGTCTAAACTTTCTAACTTAGAATTTGATCAAATTTCGAACAAAATCTCAACAAAAAACCACACACAAAATAGTGCCTTCATAATAAAATTTGACGCATATTGAAGAAATTGGACAGGAATTTGATCCTGTGACCTGAGCATTACCCTGTCAGTACATATTAATGTATTTACAGTTATTGATGTTGTCACAATCTAAAGCTAAATAAATTTAAATATTAACTTAAATTTAAATAACATCACTAGGCAATGTTTCAACTTGTGCATTCATTTCGAACATCACTGGACAATTATTCAACTTGTGCTTTCATTTAAAAACCTCACTAGACAAAGATTCAATTTATGCATTCATTTCCAACATCACTAGACAATTGAATAGCACAAATCACTAGAGTCACATAACTAGACAAGTGACTAACAAACAAATCATTAGTTACACATGATGAGACAATGGACTATTAATCAAATAACTAGTGACACATCACTGTAAAAGTTACTAACAAACAAATACTACAGACATGTGTCTAAGGCTGGAAAGCTTAACAATCAAATCATATTTATTACAACACTAATAAAGAATGTACTAAGAACTATATTAATATTTTTTAGTGAATGGACAAGAGGTGGCTTTGACTTTGAGTAGTAAATTTAAATTTTTTTGATGATTATGATAAGAAGATTTTCACCTATAGCAAGTAATTGGGGTGGCCAATTTAAAAAACAAATGAGGATGGGGGAGGGATGTCCCATTGAAGCCATTAAATACTTTAAAAAATATTCTATCTTCAAAAGATTGCTATAGTATTTATGAATATTTAAAAAAACAAATAAAAAAGTCTCACTAAACATGACATTATTTAACACCAAAACAGTTTGTAGCAATTAAATTTTATGTTCACAATGTGCTTTCGATTCACCAAGATGATCCATAAGGTAAAAAGAAATCCCAGTGTCAGGGGATAAAAGAACCAAGTGGAGCATGACATAAGTATAACTCTAGAATTATCAATTTTACCATTATCAGAATGTTTGAATTTGAACTTTCTATGTGAGCTCTTTTGAATGATAGCCTGCAAGGCAAGGTTGGGTAATATGTTCCCAAATCAAAGGTTATTAATTTTTATCAATGCTAACAAGTATAAAATAACTGACCTTACTAGTAAGGTATGACCTAATTTGAAATTTAAAAAAAAATTTAACAATCTCTGTTACCATAAATTTCATATCAGTTTATAAATATTAAAAATAGAAAATATTTTCAATATTTTCTTGATCAATTATTTACACAAAAATTAAACATGCTTTAAAATCAAATTTACAATTTTAAAAAAAAATTGAATTTATTATAATAATGAACAGGATGTCCCAGAAGAATTCTCTTTATAAGTAAAAAAAGTCATTTTGAATACTTCTATTAAAATAAATATTAAAAAGTATTTTAAATATTTAAAAAATGTATAATTATTTCAGAAAAATAACAGGTGCACAAATGCAATTATATTAGCTTAAGAATTTAACGTTAATTTACTCAACACCGGTAACATAAATGTCTGCAATAGAGATACTTTTCCCGTGCAATTTTGCGAAATTACGGTCAAAGGGAAGCAACCATTAAAATAAACAGATGTTTTAAAGACGACAGCGATAACTTCCCATTAATTATACTGTAATTTTATTTATTCACCTTAAGAAAGTTAACTCTTGTGTTCTTGGTGAAAGATCGTATTAACTTGGTTACTGTTCCTAATTCTTAATAAAAGTATGGGAACTAACTGCTGTCACCTTGATGGACAAAATAATTTTTTGAGTTGCCTCTAATTGAGTACTCTTTTATAACAAAAGTTTTTTTTTAAAGCAACATAAATTTATTAGCTTTCCTTAGAAAAAGAATTCTTGTGTGGTTTGAATGCATGTTCCTAAATTATTTTGTTGACTATAAAGATAACTTTGTCAGTATTTTTCAAGATACAAGGCAAACATTGGTAAATTTAAAGGACGAATGCCATTATTTTATCGAATTTCACGAATGTATCCCTAAATCAATCCCCAACCTGAACCCTAAATAGATCCCTATGCCTAACTAACCTGAACCCTAAATTTAAATCGATCCCTCAACCTAACCTAAACTAAACCCTAATTCAGTGCAACTATAATAAACACCCAAAAGACGCCGTGACATTCATCCTTTCAATTAGCCCAAACATTAGTTGGTTGTTCTGAACTGTTGTGTGTGTGAGGTGGGGGTACTGTGTGAAGTCAAATTATGATTATATATTAATTTACTAAATTTAGTTTTTTAAAGAACAAAGTGGTTATTCGTACCCAGGTACCAGAAGTGAGAGGTTTGGATTAAAAAATTATTTAAAATTTTATTGTTGGGTTTGTAAGACAAAAGGAGGTATTGAATGGACTATATGTTTGTAAACTTAATTCCTCAGTTTAACTGCAATAAACTACCACTAAAAATGACTTCCTAAAAGCACTGATCACTGAGTCAAAATGGACCCAGACCCCGCCATTCTCACCCAGGTACCATTAGACTCAAGCTATTCGGATGTCATTTGTGGTTGTTTATTTTAGTAAAACTGAAGAAGTAAGTTTACAATCGTATCCCAATCTCTCACTTCTGGTACCCGGGTACGAATAGTCGCAGCCTTTAAAGAATGTCAATGTAAATATATATCTATTCAAACCCTTTCCATCGCAACTGAGTGTAATACACCCGGAGACAGACTGTGATTGCTGGTATCTTGAGTCTCCTTTTTAATAACCTTTCTCATACTCGCCCTCATCCACGAGGTAGTTGGACTTAGCACCTTGGCCTTGGTGGTTGCAATTATATAAAGTATATAATATAAAGCATGCGAAAGTGACTAATTTTTAGGGACGTTAAAGATTTTTGTCCAGTCCCAAGAATAATTTAATAGAAGGAAAAAACGTCTAAACTGGCTTATGAACATTATTGTTTGGTTGTTATTTATTGATTGTTTGAGTCTGTGTAATCCATAAAATTAATTTTAATTTTTGACAATAAATAAATACAGTGGAACCTCTCATAACGAGCATAATTTGTTCCAGAATCTTACTCGTTAAGCGAAACACTCAATAAACGAAACAATTTTCCCCATACAAACCTTCCCTGTTGGTGCAGTCAACTATTGTTTGTGTTATTTTATCATTAATATTCTGAAAAATTGCTTCAGTGAGAGATAATACGCGATCTATGAAGGGAGTTGGGTTTCAGGTCAATTAAATCATGCCACATATTAAAAAAGAAAAATAACAAAGAGAGTGATATAAGACTATGGGAGTAACCCATCCAGTTGCCAGGAATTACCAGAAACACTTTTTCCCATTATTATAAGTGTACGGTTATGCTATACCCAGTCACTAGGGACAGGGTCTACTAACTATATGTTATTTGGGAAAGTGTCAAATGATATTTCACCATTTTAGTTTATCTTAAATGCAATTTTTGTTTAGTTTGATTTGCCTTAGAAAATTTTGAGGAGAAATAATACCAATTACCAAACCACTGGTAATAGTAATTATTAAATTATCACAAGTAACTAGTACAAGACAAAAATTAGTACACTCAAAATATGGAGGAAAAAGGCTAACTACTTGTAGTACTAACAACTAATTAAATTTTTTAAAGTAGTTATTTACTGATACTGTAGTCTATTCTAACTTATTAACATTAAGTTCATTGTAGTTATTAGGAAATAACATTAAATGAATAATTACTTGATACATTGCCACTCAAAAAAGCTGGTCTGCATGACTGGGTTGAATAGATTCTTGACTTAATACTAAAGTGATAACAACAATTACTGTCGAAAAATAGTAGGCCTAGAGATCACAATCTTAATTTTATGAGAATATTAAATTAAATTTGTTGTTCAGTACTTCACTTAAAAAATGTCAAGGGCAGTTGAAAGGATTTTCTTTTGACAGTCTTCCTAACATAAAATTTGTAATACTAATGTCACCAAAGAATTAAAAAGTTATAGACAATTATAAATAATAATAACATAAATCATTAAAAATATATCAAAAATTGCTAAAGTTTTTAAATCAAACATAAATATTCAGGCCATACAAAAATAGGGGATTAAGTTAAGAGGGAAATATTGTTTAAGGTACATTGAGAGGTACAGTAGTCATGAGAAGTATTCTTTTGGGTACCGGTACCATACATTGATAGCTCCGGTAATGATGAGAAATATTTTTTTGGGTACGTGGAGAGGTACAGTTGTCATGGGAAAATGCAAGACACTGAACTTATTAGTTTAGAAACATTGACCATTTTTGTGATGGAGAAATGATTTCATAGGACTAGCTTTATACCTTGCCATCTCAAATATATCTGACTTGATTTACATAAGATAAAATATAGGTCAAAATGCCTTCTTCATTAACATCAGAATGTAAATATTTAATATAAGGAAATGAGCTAAACCAAGTATGCGAAAATCTGAATAAAAGGATGCAACAAAAAACGAAATGTGTTGACAAGAATACTCCTTCAGTAAAGAAAGTAAAATAAATAAAATATATAATAAAAATAAACATTTAGCTTCAATGTGGTATCCTAGAGGACAGCAAGCGGACTGTAAAATAAATCCTTTATCATTAATTTTTGAAGTTTTTTGTTTTGTTTAGTAAGCCCTGGAATCTATAAAACAAAGCTTCAAAATTTGGTTGCCCAAGAGATTATTGAGGCCATGGGCTTACGTCTAGTTAGCCTATAATCTGACCCTTTCAAAAATACAGAATACACAATATAAAACTAGACAAGCAAGTTTATAATTTCTCTATTTACAGATTGTTTCTGTCAACACATTGGATGATTTCCTTGTTTCTATCAACACATTGGATGATTTCCTCCAAGATGTGATCTGATAGGAAACAATTTCTCTTGATTTCATGGTTCATTGACCCAGGTACTGAATATCTATTAAGTAAATGTATTTCCAGTTTTTAGTTAGTTTTATTTTACATGAGATTTAGTAAGTTTTTTTTATTGCTCCCAAATGATACTCAGTTTGAAAGAGTGAGAAATAAAGACAAAAATATGCCATAATATATTGGAAACTTAAAAAATATAGATAGTAAAATATTTTTGATATTATTCTCAATTTTAATTTTGGTCTTCAGAAATGAGATGCATCCACAATTGGGTACAACTGAGATACTACATCCATAATTGGGTACACCTAAGATTCATCTATGATTGTGTAACACTGAGATACTTCATCCATGATTGGGTACAACTGAGGTACTACAACCATGATTTGGTACCATACAACTGAGACTGAGATGCATTCATGATGGTGTACCACTAAGTGTGACTAAGATGATACATCCATAATTGCCTACCACTGAGATAATACATCCATGATTGGGGTACAATTGATATACATCCATGACTGGGTACCATTGAGATACTACATCCATGATTTGGTACAGCTGAGATTCATCTGATTGTGTAACACTGAGATACTGCATCCATGATTGGGTTCCGTACAACTGAGATACATCCATGATTGTGTAACACTGAGATAATACATCCATGTTGGGTACAACAGAGATACATCCATGATTGGGTATAACAGAGGTACATCCATGATTGGGTACAACTGAGATAATTCATGATTGGGTACAACTGAGATACATCCATGATTGGGTACAAATGAGATACATCCATGATTGGGTACCCTACCACAAAGATTTCTTCCCTCTGTAACACTAACAGAGACACTCCTGAATAGGCAAGTCTTTATCTTTTATTAAGTTAAGACTCCTTGACTTCCAAAATTTCAACACCGGACAACAGATAGTGTTTCCTACCTGAACATTTGACCACCAGTGGTGCCAACAACATGAACATTTGACCACCAGCGGTGCCAACAACATGAACACTTGACCACCAGCAGTGCCAACAACTTGAACTATTATTTTTATTGTTGATAGTTATTGTATGGATGGTTTTACTTAACTGAATAAAGTGCCAAACCCTTCAAGATGTTAAATAAATGTGTGTATGAACTTGTGAACCAATATCTAAATTTTTT
>CAXITT010000153.1:234422-263938 GCA_964033795.1 Lymnaea stagnalis | reverse complement strand
CTTTTGTAAAGATAACTCACTGTATATCACCAGGAGTATTCATGTTTTCATCTCTTTGGAGATAGTCTCGCGGGGATAATTTTTGTTTTTCTCCCCCTAAAATAAAGAGCATTCATGTTTTCATTTTTTTTCTTTTTTCAATTCAATAAATTTGTAAACACTTCAAATGTTTTTCTTTCTTTTATTTTAAACTTCTTTTTCTCTCACATACAATTAGTTAACCACCATCTATTTATTGCAGCAATGTATATATCTTCTCTTTGCCTCACACTCACATAAGCACCATCTATTTATTAAAGCAATATAAGATATTGACTTTTCTTCATACTCTTTGCCTTGAATTGTTCGCCGCCAACTGAAGAAGATTTGAGTCTTCCCTTCCCTCATAGTTTTTGTCTTCAATTCTTGAATGCCATCTGAAAATAAAAGAAATATTTATCAACTAAGATTTATTATCAGTAAAATAACCTCACCTTATCTTTCCCAAATGGATAAATCATTAACTGCTACCATACTTAAAGCTAAAAGATCGAATTGGTTTAAATCTATGATAGGCATTTTCAATTATTTTACGTAAATCAAGTCAATTATAATATGATACAAATAAATTCAAGCTTATGTTTAATCACATTTATCGTTACATCTCTTGTTTATGTTATGTTGTTAAATACAGCGAAATTAAAATAAATATTTTGATTGAGCTCTAGTTACATAATTTAGAATAATTAAATGAGAACTTCATTTAAATTGCCAAATCACGAGCTTTTAAATTTCCTTCAGTGACTTTGGTGATAATATCCCTCACCAATGACAGTTTATGGGTTCAACTGAACTTCACTTCCTTGGTCACCACCTTGTAATATGCTAAACTCGTTTCTAATACTACTTTCAAAGTCTGACACATATCTACAATCACAGGATTACCAATGATCCCTTTGCATAAAAAAATATGGTAATTCAATCAGATAATTTTATCAGTCATGCACAACTTTTTAACTCTCATAAAATAACCAAAGATAGAATATAAATACATTTTGATTACTTCATTAACATGAGCAGTGGTAATATCAGGTCAACTTAGGCTTTCTTCTGACGACTGAAGTTATTTCTGTTAGTAATTCATTTTCTTTCATTTCATAAAGATCCTAGGTATTTGAATTGATTTACTTTTTCAAAAGTGTGTTTTTTAATTTTATGCTCAAATCATTATCGCGAGGGTGAACTTGGATGCTTTAATTTTATTTGATTTAATTTTTAAAATAGAAATTCAATAGCTAATCCATTTTATAATGTCTTCTAATTCAATTAAAGCTTTTGATATATCTTTCCTACTTTTCCCTTACAGTGCTGACAAAGTCATTTGCATATGCAAGATATTGAAGGGGTTGATTGTAGAGAGTGTGTCTTGGGTTTTCCTCAGATGTCAATAACTCATCACTTCTCGACCCATTTGGGAGTCGATTGACTCTTTCCCAAGGGTTACCTAAGACTATCAGAAAACACACATACTCTACAGTTTTGAAGTAGCAACGACAATAATTTTGTGGTAGGGGGGTCACCACAACATAAGATGTATTAAAGAGTTGTAGCATTAGGAAAGTTGAGAACCAATTTTAGATTAAATAGCATGTATGACAGTGAGTCTCCTTGCTTAGGCCTCGTCTAATCTGAAATTCCTTTGAATATTCAGTCTTATAAAGATATTTTCTTTTCTGGTTCTGTTCGTTGCTACATCCATGTTCTGGCATCTGGGTCCCAGATGATCGCACCATATTCTAGTACCGGTAGTGGATGGACGAATGAGAGATATGCATTTCTTTTGCAGGAAGTTGGGCCGTGGCGCAGATTTCTTTGGTTGAAACCTAGGGTGGAGTTGGCTTTTTAAAAAATTTTGTTTATATGGGGTGACCATTTTAGTTTATTTGATTCTTGTTGGAGAATTGTCTCGTTTAGTGAGTACATATAGGTTGATGTTTTTTTTTTTGAGATGGTCATTGTGTAGCATTTGGTTTCAATAAATTTCATGCCCCAATTGTCCGCTCAATTCATAAGGCACTTCAAATCTGTTTGGAGGTGGTTGTGGTCATCGTAGCCGTTTATCTCTCTGTAGACAAGACAGTCATCTGCAAACAGACTCACTTGAGATGTTTATGTGACAGAGGAAGAGAAGGGGGCCCAGCACTGTACCTTGTGGAACTCCTGAGTCTACGGTAACTTTCCTTGATGCCGTAGTGGTGGAGCTTATGTAGAAGAAGGCTGTGGAACAGTGTCGAAGGCCTTTGAGAAGTCGAGAATAACCATGTCAACCTGGTTTTGATGTTGTCATATGCCAAAAGAGTTGATGTACTGGGATATTATGTTTGTAACATTTCTCTAATAGGCATTCGATCAGTCTCTTTTGTCTGAATCCTCATTGGAAGTCACCTAGTGTTTCTTCAGTGAAAGGCTGTAGCCTTTTGACAACTACTATTGTCAGTATTTTGTATGTAACATTTAATAGGGAAATTCCTCTGTAGTTTGTGCACTGAAGTTTGGAAGCTTTCTTGTGTATTGGGGTTATTAATGCTGTTTGCCATTCTGTTGGAATTTTCTCTTCTTGACAAATTTTAGTTATAAGTTCTGCTGTGATGAGATCTTCTCCAAGGGCTTTGTTGTTTTTCATAGAATTGATTACGTCTGAAGTTTCATCTAGAGTTGACTAGTTTATTAAAGGGTCTGGTCCTCCATTTGGTGGTTGATAATCTTCATCTTGTCTATTGTCTGCACTTATTATGTCCTCAAAATTTCCATTCTTTTCATCTTTATCTTTATGTACATTGCTCTGATGTTTCCCTCCCTTGATAAGTCTTCTTTTTCATTTAGCTTTTCCCATGTCCTCTTTTTCTTCCTACACATTTTTATGGCTTTCCTCTGCCTTTGTTCCTTTCTTCAACAGTCTGTCTACATTCATGATCAAATCAGCCTACTCTGTTTGATTGCAATCCTCCTACTTTTTCTGATTTTCTGATGTTTTCACAGCATTTTTTTAACCAGATCCCACTGTTCATTTATGTTGTTTCCTCCTGTGATGCTTCTACTTGTTACATCATTTTTGGAAAGTTTTTGGTAATCACTTTTCTATTTGATTTTGGCCATTGTGAATAATGCTTATTCTCTGCTTATGTTTAACCCTTACAAGTAGATGGTCAGAGTCTGCATCTGCTCCTTGATAGCTTTTTACATCTAGTATGTCTAGTCTGATCCTTAAAACGATTGATTAAAACTTGGGTAATTCAATCTGGTGAGTTCCAAGTAACTTTATGTATGTATATTTTTTGAGTGGAAACTTGGTGTTGCTAACTGACATCTCTTTTATTGAAGCAAAGTCTATGAGTCGGATCCCATTGTCATTGGATTCTTTATGCAGACTTTACCTTGCCAATAGTTGGCATTGAAGTCGTCACTCACTATTTTAATATCATGTCGTGGTGCCTCTTTGTAGATCTTTTCCAGTGTCTCATAAAAGGATTCTTTTCCCCAACCTTCCATATCTTTGATGGGAGCATGAACGTTAATAAATGTTAGATTAAGCATTTTTCCTCGCAAAGAGCACAATCTTTCATTCTCAGATCTACTGCAGTTGGGAATCCAAGCATGGAAATATAAAAGCATCAGTTCTGAGTGGAATGAAGTTTAGGGATTGCCAGAGTTACAGGGATGGATGGGACAAGACCATAAAAATAATGACTGTTACATCGTTAGATAATAATACTAGCAGGCTACGGTGACCATGGTGACTGTCATGAAATTTTTCAGATATTATAATTAAAAGGTTATCCTCTAAATCAGCGGTTCTCAACCTGTGGGTCCTGACCCCCTTGCGCAACCCTTTCATGGGGGTCGCCTAAGACCATTGGAAAACACACATTTTCGATGCCGATGGTCTTAGAAACCGATTGATTTGGTCCGGCTAAAAAAACAGAAATGTCAGAAATTTTCATTATGATTGGAGACGAATTTGTTTCGAAGCTGAGTGCAATTTCCGTATCTAACGACACTGTCCGTAGAAAAACCAATGACATGTCTGTTGAGATTCTTGATCAGGTAATCCAGGAAATTAAATCTCCTCCACTTCCAATATTTAGTATCCAGCTTGATGAATCTACAGACGTTGCAAACTTTTCACAGTTACTAGTTTATGTGAGGTATATTAATGATGGTGACTTTAAGATGAGTTTCTTTTCTGCAC
This sequence comes from Lymnaea stagnalis, assembly GCA_964033795.1. Taxonomy (NCBI): domain Eukaryota; kingdom Metazoa; phylum Mollusca; class Gastropoda; family Lymnaeidae; genus Lymnaea; species Lymnaea stagnalis. The sequence continues at coordinate 259,710 of CAXITT010000153.1, read as the reverse complement.
GTGATGTATTTGACAGAGTTGGTTTATTTCTCAAAGATCATATATCTCTTGGAAAAGGTTTGGGTTGTTTGCAAAGATGGTGCTCCAGCTATGCTAGGATATCGATATGGATTCAACGTCTAATACTGAATGGGTCACAAAAAGTCATCGGAACTTACTGATTGATTAATCAGCAAATTTTATATTTACTATTTTTGTTTAAGCCCAAGTTTTCACTTAAGTAGTATAGTCGACCAATTGTTATGCTGCTAAAGGTATTTTTTTCCAAATATTTTGCTGTATTGATGTTGAACATTTCCTATACATTTACTATTTGCTATACCCAAGTGGCCCAACTTATTACGCTCATTCATTTCATAGTAAAATTTCACATACCTTATTGTCCAAAAATGTCATTTAATGGACCGATTTCTATGAGATGGAAGATCATGTCTTGTTGAGGTGTGGTTTCTCTTGACTATTCATCTTGTAATTGCTCTTGACCATTCATTCCTGTTGAAGAATGATTACAGCTCATGATGAAGGAATGCTTAATAAATTTAGCATGTGTATTAGTATCAGAGGCGTAGCGAAGGGGGGCAGGGGGGACATCTGGCGCCAAAATGTGCTTTGATATTATTTTATTGATAAAAATAACAGTTTTGAGAGTTGAAAGAAAAGGGGGCGCTTTAACTTTAAAATGAATCTTGTCCCTGGGCGCCAAACATCCTTGCTACGCCTCTGATTAGTATCATTTCGAACTCTTTTTACCCATCAAAATTTACTTCACATTTAACACACTAGCACAGTGGTTCCCAAACTTAATCAAATAAAGTTAAACTTTAAGCTAAGGAGGGCTGTTAGTTTTGACCAATGATTATAATTATTGTTAAGATATTTTACAACCCCCACCACTTACAGCAGTTCTTCACAACCATTTTTGCCCCACTCCCCATTTGAACACACAAAAAGGTTTCATATCACCACCTCCCATATTCCCTTAGAGAAAAAGCATTTAAAAAAATATCAGGTATTTCAAATTTGAGGCATGCTAAGGTCTCAGTAAAGTTTAGTGACCTTGAAAAAGTGCCCCATCTAACATTAATTACATGCCCCCCCCCCCCTACATTTCCAAACCCTTTTCATAATAATAGTAAATAAGTTCAGTTTAGATTGTTCATTTCTACTCAACTCATACTGTGATATCTACTTCTTAGCCCTATTATTAGCTTTCTTCATGGTAGTATACAATTCGTAAATGGTTATAGAAAATAGAAAGCATTATTTATTTGTTTAACTTAAACTAATGTGTATTTATAAAATTATTGTTATATTATTATTTTTCAGTTAGCCCAATGTCAAATGTAAACAATGCTGTATCCATGGCTATTATTTTGTAGACAATCAGCCGAGTTCCCTTTTCAATGAAAAGTTGACCATTTTCAATGAAAAGTTGAATTAAAAGTAATTGAGACAGTTTGTTTTCTATTTTGATGTCTTTTTATTTAGATTGTAAATTTTGTGTTTGAGCTAAATTAATTAAATTTAAATATATTTTGACAGCATCTATGATGGGCAGATGACGATGAGTATGATTATGATGACAATGACTGTAGGGATCAAAGCGGATTTGTGCATTTAGACCAGACATAAGAAGTATACTGCTTACTGATGAATGTTTAAACGAGAGATATAAGGAGAGATCCAAAGCAAATAGACTTTTTCAAAATCTAATTTACTGCAAATTTGGTTGCATATATTTTGCACATGCAATGTGCAGGACAATGAAGCAACAAAACTTTCTGTTTTATAAAATTATTATAACATCATTTAAGAGTTTTATCAACTAAGAGGATTTATTATGAATACAGTACTTATTTAAGAACTTATTTTACTAGACTGTGGTCCAGGGAATCCTTATTTGATGAAATATGACTAAGGACAGATTCATGGCCATACTGAGTTTCCAAAAAGTTTCTGATACTGAAAATAAAGGAGAAAAGCTGTGCAAAATTGGGAGACTCTTATGTTCCTTAATGCAAGATAAAATAACTGTATCAGCATCATGAAGATGTAGCAATTAATGAACACTTTAGGGAACATAGGACATTAATGACATTTAGGCTGCGTTCTCTCCCCCTGTACTGTATACAATATATACCAATGATATTCAAAGCTCAAGCGACACCGTAACAATCTTAAAATTTGCTGATGATGCCACCATCATTGGCTTAGTATCTGAAGGAGAAGGCTTATACCGCAACTTAGTAACAAGCTTTATCAATTGGTGCGATGAAAATTTTCTCCCGCTGAATGTCTCAAAAACAAAGGAAAGGTTGTTGATTTCAGGAGGGATGAACACCAGATTACAGATCTCAACGCAAAAAATCAAAGTGTAGAGAAAGTAGCTGCATATAAGTACTTAGGTGTCACCATCAATAATAATAATAAGCTAACATGGCATGAGCACTGCCAAATGCTGTATAAGAAATTCAGAAAGACTGTTCTACCTCAAAAAACTGTACAATATCTGCATGAACAAACAAGTGGTTAACTTATTCTACAGTTCAACAATTGGAAGCCTACTCAATTTCAGTATTACCTGCTGGTGTGGGAATTCAATGTCTGATATTAAACACCACGTTAACCAACTAATCAAGAAAGCTAGGAACATAACACAAACTAAATTTCTTTCACTGGAAGAACTATTTGAAGAAAGATATTGTAAAATTAAACATTTTGGATGATACATCCCACCCTCTTCATCAGATACTTAGGATTGGTCCGTTCGATACGAATTCTTTCCATCAGGGCAAGGACTGAAAAATACAAAAATTCTTTTGTTCCCTAATCTGTACGAATTTACCAGCGTGCTCCCCATTAAGTCACAAATCTAAATAAGAAATAATAAGTCCCTGATATAGCTAAGAGAACTCACTGAATGGCTGCTAGTGAAAAAATTTATTACAAATGTCTTGTGTTCAAATTGCTTTTTATTTGGGCTGAAAATGAACAATGCAATCATAAAACATTTCCATTTGTTTGGATCAATAAAAGAATCTTATCTTATCTTTGACGATGTAACAGTTACTTTAAAATCTGACATTTCTACTTATGCACTGCAACATGACAATAACAAACAAACTTTAAATTGCATTTCCAAAACAAGGGTAAAAGGGTCAGAGTATATATCAGATCCTTTGTTTGTGATACATTTTTATGTTTTAATAAAGAAAGAAATTGTTTTCAAGAATGTGTATGCATCATCTGGATGACAGATTAGATAATCTGAACGATATCTCTGATATAAAATAACAAATTAACTTATTAAAATGTACCCTTTTTTTCTTAGCTTTTATTCTAATTTAATTCTTACTAATAATTTTTTAAGCGAAAATTGCATATGTTTGAAAATTATTTTTTTTTAAATTATAATTTTGACTTTTTGTGACATTAATCCCTGATTGATACATTGTCCACAAAGTGAGCCTATTCTTTTGAAAATGAATATTTGTTGTAGTATTAGTAGTATTGAATATATGGTAATGAAATATAAAATATCAATTTTACTAATATAATTGGAAGCAATCTTTTTTTCTCCCTTCTTTGTAAAGCTGTGATATGTTTTTGTCGACTCAAAAATGTTTTGTTTTGCCTAAAAATAATAATAAATCAATTTTGGAAAGTATATTTTGAACAAACACCTAATATCAATGAAAGAGCATCACGTAATATCAATATAAGAGCATGCAATTACCTTTAGCTACAAAATTACACCTAACAGACACTTTGATAGTTAGTTGTAATATAAAAAAAAATATTTAAAATCTGTTTTTCGAAAAGTTTTATAACATGCTCAAAATGAATGATTATTCCCGAGGATCTGTGTTGAATGCCATACTTTATAATTTGTTGCTTTTTATTCACTTGCATTGTAAATGATTTACACTAATTTTACAAGTTAGGAGAGAAAGGTGATTTTATAATGAATTATAATCTTGTAGGCTTACATAATTAATGTATTCTACAACATCTCTTTGGTTAATGGAATTGTTTTCCAATGTGGGGCGTACAACGCACCTTATGTACACACCCCACATTAGGCATACACATCACAAGGTGACACCCAACTTTGTGCAGTTTGAAGATTATGGGAGACATTAACTCAGAGATAGGCATGTATATACATTTCAAGGGGCAGTGAGTTGAAAAGAACCTTTCATTTTTAACTCCTCCATTAGGACATTAAACCTTTTAGATGATTAGGTGGGGTAAGTTCTTGTGCATACTTATCTTCCATCGAGTGCCTTCCTAGGTGACAGATAAGGGAAACCTACAGGATATGATGGCTACTAAGGAAAAAAAATACCCGGGGTGGACTAAAATAGAATCTTCTTGAAAGTGGGGGGGATCCAAAAATAAAGGCACTACCTAGAGAGCTTAAAGGAGCAGCCCCCAGATGGTTGAGGGCTAACAACGCAGCCATGTAAAAATATATTACAAAATCCAAACCACAAACAAGAACCAGGAATGATACAAATGGACATCGTATTAGGACTGCGATTCTGAACTTAATAAGCCTGGTTAGAGAAGGAGCCTTAGCAAAACTAATAGAATAACTAAAATAAAAAGTTAAATGTCTATTGCTGCATTACAAGAAATTAGATGGAAAATTTCAGACATCCTCAGAACTTTTGTCAGGTAAAAAGAAAAACAGAGAGCGAGACAAGCAAAAACATATTAAAAACGGGGAGAGCTAGCAGTCAGGTTAGTTAAAAGGAAATGAGCAAACCTGAAAAAAGATGCATTGTTACGTTGCATCCCCTTTTCAGAAAATTTTTTAAAATATAGTCGTGTTGTTTACTAAGGCTGGCTACCCCCCCCCCCCTCTAAGCCCAGAGACCCATTCGATTAGACAAGTTTTTTGGAAATACATGGGAGTGCTGTGAAAAAGTTTTAAAAGAAATTTAAGCTATACTGTGTTATATGTTTTACAAAGGCAAATGTATATATGGACAGTGACGACCAGCACAAACGATAAACAACTTCTTCAAATCACTTCAGTCTAAACTTTAAGGTTTTCATTCTAAAATATAGCCTATACTATAATATGGGAAGATAAAAATGTTTTAATTATCCCATTTTTTTACAAAATAAAATAGCTTTTAATTAAGACATGGATTTGTTTATTCATGCATACAGCACAACTGGCAGCATTTATTAGGAATCCTATCAGCATTATAGATAAGGAACTGATCACAGAAAAGGTACTAGAAGGGCACAACAATTTGAAGGGATGCTAAATGGCTCATATGGTGGAGCCAATGAGGATTACAAACTACCACAAGAACTGTACCCTTTGGGCAGCCAACCAACTATGAAACAAAAAGCGTGATCCTTACCATGAAAAATAATAAAGCCCCAGGACCTTATCACTGTGGAACTTATAAAACTAAGTGAAAACGAACTGCATAGACAAATATAGAGCTTCGTATCAAGAATTTGGCAGGAAGAAGAGAAATGCCAAATAAAAAGGGGTACTGCGCTCAATTCACATGAGAGGATCTAAACTGAAATGCTCAAATTACAGAGGAATCTTCCTAATTAATGTAACCTACAAAATCATCAACAAATTAATAGCAAGAAAACTGAAAAGGTTTACTGAAAATATTCTAGGTGACTATCAATTTGAATTCAGACAGAATAGACCCACCACAGATCATATCTTGACCACCAGATGTCTCCAGAAGAAATGCTAAGACAGCCCCATACACCAACCATATGTGGACTACACAACAGTTTAGACAAGAAATATCTGCAAAGTGCACTATAGAAACTTGAAGTTTCTAACAAACGATGGCTACCTCCAAAAAAGAATCAAAAGTACAGGAAGAGTATTTGAGGAACTTTCATATTAATCAGGGCCAATGAGTCAAGGACACTCACTAGCATGTATCCTATTTAACATCCCTTTAGAAAGCATTATGAGAAACATGCATGTGCGCACCAAATGAACTATCACTAACAACTTCCAGAGAAACATGCATGTGAGCACAGGATGAACTATCACAAACAACGTATCAGAATCTCAACCATCAGGACACCAACCAACTTTAAAAAGCCCAACCAGTGCAGTACCTGGCATATGCAGACAAAATAGCTTTACAGGGGAGAAGCAGCATTGATATAATTTAAGCATTCCATGAATTAGAAGAGTTACCTCTAAAGGTAAATGAAGCGAATACAAAGTGTATGTTAAATGTCACGTATCAAACACACAGGTAACAAAATCAAAGTAAACAAGCACACCAGAGAGAGAGAGTGAGTGAGAGAGACAGATGAAATAATGACAGAGATGAAAGAAAGGATAAAAGCAGGCCATTCTTCTTATTTCGACCTACACGAGCTACAACTAGGAAGCAGAAAACTATGATGGCCCTATACACAACTTTTATTATAAGACCAGTGGTAATGCAAAACAGCCAGACAAAAGATGAGAACCTGTTCAATGCCTGGAAAATCCTCAGAGAAATATACAGTCCAGTGTTAGATAATGATGGATGGGTATATATATCCCCTGGGGCTCTGGTTGACAAGTTTGTAGTGGCTTGCTGGCTAAAGAGGTGCTGCCCCCTAGCGCTAGACTGGGAAGAAAACCACCATTATTGCGTGAGCCTGCGCTGGCAGACAAAGAGCGTGCATAGTATTGCCGAAAATGGAAGCACTTACAGGGCTACCAGCTGTGGAAAATCTGCAGCTGGAAATAAAACTTCTGAAACAGGGGAGGGAGCATGATTACATGTTGCCCTTTAAGGATTCGAGGCATGAAGTGGGTAGTGGCAACTCATGTCAATGGTTCTATTTACATAGCAGTTAAAGTAGTTGTACCTAGGCAACCGTTTTGTCCCAGCTGCTTCGTAAATTAGTTTCAAGGTAGAAACCAACTGTAGAAATCGGTATCCAACGGCGTCAGGCGTTCCCAGGGATGGGCAGGGTAAGATTTTAGGATGTAATACACCATCCCGACTGATGCTGTGAGAGAAGTGTCACCGGCCTACCGGATGTCATTGTGCTGGGGTGACCTCCACTGGTACTTGATGGAGTGAGTGCGGACTGGGGCTGTCCTGGCAAAGGGAAATCTCCAACATTCCATTTCCCAGCCCGATAACTCAGGCTTGGGGAGTGAGGGTGTGTGTGCTTTGGGGAGGACATAAAGAGCTAATGTACTAGCTCGACAGTCTGCTGATGCAATTTTCCTAATGAACATTTTCAGTACTGGAACCATCCGTAGTTGCCGCAATTTAAAGGTGCAGGATGCTTTGGGCAAGAAACCTTGAGAGGATATTAGATTGTAGAGCAGCAAAAGAGTTCTACAGACAGAAGCCTAAGGGTTAATGGCTCATCCGTCGACCAAGATTGATATTGATTGAGTTGTAAAGGACTAAAATCACCTGGAAGGTGTAAAGTCATGGATCACCTTAAAAGGGAGGATGTTGTAGAGCAGATCAGGCCCCTATGATGGGCTGTAGCACCTATGATGATGATGTCTGAATGGAAGTATGTGGTGAAACAGGCCAGGGCCCTACTAATGATCAGCATTAATAAATTGATCTGTTTATCTATTTCTATTTCTCCCATTTAGCGGCATACTTATTATTATAATTATTTAATTTGAATTTTTGGATGATGTTTAAGAATGATCAACACATAATTAAGTCTAGACATGGCTATAAATCAAAATTCAGCATGTACTGTAGATCCCTATTCAAAGGCCTATTTACACAAAAAATATTTCAATGGTATAAGTGGGCTTATGAGTCGGTCACAGGAGGTTCTCACCAGGTACATTGATTCTATTATAGAAAACAATAAGATTGTGTCTGTGTGCTCGCATATGACTGATTCTGTTCAGTGTGGTTACGGTATAAATATGTAGAAAAGCGAAGTGAGTCGCTGTTATACATAACACTGAATGTTTAATAGTTTTAAGTCTTTTTAATAAGCAATTATTTTTAAGGTTTCCATGAAAACCTTTAGTTAAAATAATATCCCAGCCTAAACTGAAAGAGTACACTAATAAGCAGATGACACACTTTTCAGGGTTTTCCTGGCCAAAACTAAGATTGTGGTCGGCTTATGATCCATTGGGAATAAATTTCCAAGATCCCAATAATGGCAAGTTACCTCAAGATTAATACCCAGTGTGATAAATCAAACATCAAGTTAATGTAAAAGAAATAAAACTTTTTGTACCTGAAGTAAAAGGTTGACCAGTCATTGTCCTGGCATGTCATGATTCCTCCTGCACATTCATCATAAGAGCAGCTGTGAACTCTGGCAGTGATGGGGGTCTTCAAGTGATCTATGTGAAAACAACAACTTTAACCTGGAAGTAAAACAATACATGAATTAGAAGACAGAAACTTTATTATATTAGAGCGCAAGCTTGCATTAATATGAAGACAATATCATATGAACAATTTTAACCTGAAAGTTACCATCATAAAAAGTACCCAAAAAATTAATCACACACGTGGTGTAATCATTGCTTTTACACCAGCCATGTTTGCATGGGTGTTTCGACGAAAAATTCCTGGTTCTCAAAGGGAAAGTTGAATAGCTTTGTTTATTTAATCTATTAAATAGTTAAAGTCCAACCACTATTGGAATTAGGGAGGTGGTGTTAAATGAACAAAAAAAACCCTTCAAAATGGTCAAGTCAAGCTCAGTGCAAGATTTTAACTACAACTGCATTAGAGTAGAGTAGAGAATCTTTAAAAATTTATATAAAATTTTTTGTCACAGATCAATGGTAATATAATTCTAACCTGCAAGATGTAACTCTTGATTATTACTGCTATGATGTAATAAGAAAAAATGTATGCTATAGCGACAGATGAATCTAAATATAAGAAGCAATCCATCTAAATAGCTCTTTTGCATTTTTTAATTATTTCTTTTACAGCAAAAATGCACTCAATATGTCGGAAGGAAATTTAGATTTTTAAAGAGATTTTTTTCTAATTTTAACTAAATTAGGAATGTGCAAGACTTAACCCTAACCTAATCAGTGAAACTAACCATTCCAATACAGTCTTTTGATATTTCTTACATGCACTAGCGGGATTTATCTTTATTTAAAGTGCATTCAAAGGATCAAAATACTAATATTTATTATTGGAAGGGGGTTAGGATGATGCTAGGTGTGAAGAGAAAATGTAAAGATATGTGTTTATTATGGCATGTAATTGACTAGGACAGAGGCTCCCAGACTCTGTCCTGCTGCAACCTGAAGTGTTAAAAAATTAATGGACTTAATGCAAGCCATTTATAATTAAGTTGGTATTTTTCACTAGTTCTCCAACCTACTTGGTACTCTGTACTTATTAAAGTAGCAGTTGGTTTTGTGCAGAGTCTATGCTGTATCAATTAAATATTGTTTTGATAGAGTCAAGTGAAGTTATTGAGGTATTTCTTCTTGTATAAGTATAAGGTTTCAAAAATGGATTAGATTGTTTAAAAAGTGCTATTTTACAGTACACAAAGAATGTGGCTTAGAGCAAAATTGAAAAGATGTGGGTGCAGCAACGGTGCTGGGACTCTTGGGAAACTCTGGACTAGGATATTTGAAATTCATGTACTAGCAGCATTGCTGGTAGGAGAGCTGGTCACCTGAAAGCTTTTCCGTTAACCCTCTTGGCACGTAACCCTCTTGATCTCTCGCAGTCTAGCAGTGAATCTGACACTGACGAAAACAATCAGGTAAGTAATGAAGACAATCAAAATGATTATGTTTACGATAATATTGTGAATCCTTGGAGTAGGATTAGGGGTTCTGAATTGGATAGAGATGACCCCATGAATTTTTTGAAAAAATAGAGCCTTTAAATATGCCTCATGGGATAAGCACCTCATTTGAGTACTTATGCTAATTTTTACACAATATATCATTAAAATGTTTGTGAGAGAGAATAATAATAATAATAACTCATAAGTATGCAGAAAGTTTCTCAGTAACACCCAGCTCAAATAAACCATAATTGGATGCACAATGGTGAAAAGGACCGCTCTATCTGAAGCAACCGAAAAGTACCCCGAGGGCAGGAAAAAGAGTAGAACTCTGTGCCAGGGGTGTCTTAAGGGCCTCCATGATCACATTACACTTATGTCGATAATCACAGCACACATCCTGCTGGGCACAACAGTCATGTCAGATCAATGGAGAGCATATAATGCAATTGGCACCACCCCGGGATCAACTCATCAAACAGTCATTCATTCTGTTAAGTTTTTAGATCCAAACCCAGGTGCCAATTGCCAATACCGAAAGCATCGAACGTTTGTGGAAATCTGCAAAAGAGAAACAAGCTCCACAATGGCACACACAGACATATGCTCGATTTGTATATGAGTGAGTTCATGTGGCGTCAACATGTTAAAGTACATGAAGACCTCAAGGGAAAAAACGACAGAGTACATTTTTAATTTTTTTGAGTTATCACCCCTGACTTATAGCCAGTTAAAAATAGAAGGTGCTGAATTAAGTTTAAAGGAGAAAAAATGGCTAAGTCCATAAGAAAAATGGAAACGAAAAATCCGTTTACAATGGAAAAAGGAGCATAGCCCAATGTTTACAATGGAAAAGGGGGCTAAGTCACTAATATCACGTGACATTTGAAGTCACGTGATTTATAGGTCCAATGAGAGATAGCTATAGTGTAAACAAAATTTAAAGATGGCGACCGATTCGCTCAGCTGACCGACAAACCGACGAAAAAGTTAACTGACAGACCTGAATTTTTTAAATTTCCTACCACAAGAAAACAAAACAAATTAACATAAGCACGATAAATTGGACTTAAAACATTAAAATAATAAAATTAGCATTTTTAAATCGCATTTTACCCTTGTTTTGTTATGTTCAGTTAATTAATGTGTGTATCAGTCTCGTCTCTTTCGCTGTCGCTCTAGTCAAGTCTGGTCTATCACTGTTTGTTGCATGTCTGTGTCACTCCCTGTCAGTCTATCTCAGTTAGTTTGTATATCTCTCTCCCTGTCGCTCTAACTCTGTGTCTGACTCCCCCTGAACTCTTTATCTTCGAGTGTCTGTCTTGCTATCTCGGTCTGTTACTCTTTACTGACTTTACTCTTAAACTTAAGTTCATACAGTTACAGCTACTGCTAGAGGAAAAAAACTAATATTGGGCCAAAATTGTAAGAAGCACATCAGAAACTTAGAAAGTATGATTTTATATCTGATTTTCAGTTTAAATTCTAAATAATATATTTTTTTAATGATAGTTATAGGCATGATCCATATTCTTATATTAATAGTTTAAACAAAAATAATTTGCCTAAGGCAGGGGTCATTCGTAAATTACATCACGTTAAAAATAAACTTTTTAGACACCCCCTCCCCTTGTCACGAAATGTCACAAATTCTCCCCCTCCCCCCTTGTCACATCACCTAAAAAAACTCAAAACATACATAAAATTTTCATAACTAAACTAAGATATTATTTTATTCTTCAACATTTTCCCATAATGCAGCAGTTCTAAACCTGTGGGTGGCGACCCCTTTATGGGTCGAATGACTCCTTTAAAGGTGTCACATAAGACAATCGGCAAATGCATATCCTCTACAGTTATGAAGTACTAACGAAAATAGTTTTATGGTTGAGGGTCGCCACAACATGAGGAACTGCATTCAAGGGTCGCGGCATTAAGAAGGTTGAGAACCACTGCCATAATGATAAGATGCAGTATTACTAGAAAACCGAGTTTCATGGTACCATACTATAATACCTGAGGCAAAGTTGACCTCAAATTAATGTTTAAAAAATCAATTAAATTATGATATTTTTTTTTAAGAATTAGAAACTTTTAGTGATGAAAAAAAAAGTAACGTCACAATTTTTGACCCCCCCTTTCCCCCTCCCAAAAAGTGTCGCATATTCTCAACCCACCCCCTCTAAGCGTGACGTAATTTGCCAGTGATCCCTAAATGTGAAAATTTACTTATAAAATAGTTTTAAATAGATATTTATCAATGATCAAACCTTGATAAATTACTACAAGGGAAAAAACGGCAGAGTCCATTTTGACCCCACTCTCTACTATAATGAAATAAATCATGTTACATTCAAGTTTGAATTACTTTATCTATATAATAACTCAGGGAAATGGACACTCTTGTGAAATGCATTTTAAAAATTACATTTTGTTTACACATTTTTAATGTGCATGGTTTTGAACTTTAAAAATGGAATATCTCAAAACAAAAAAAATGTGACTCTGCCGTTTTTTCCCTTGTGGTCTTCAAATGGTTTTTATGTCTTCCTATGTCTTCCAACGCGTAGCTAGAGGGATGCGGACCGCACCGGGTGTCACCCTCTCAGGGGGTGACACCCAATTGAAAAATTGCATAATTACAGAGTACACACTGCTCGGTCCAACTATTTTCATAAAAGGATAACCGACCACACAGAAATTTTCCACACTTGTAACCAATCTTAATGCGTGCTTTATTAAAAGTTATGTTGATGCGTCAGAAATGAGGTGACCCTATAATTAAGTCAGAAAAAAATGCCGTTTAAAAATGAATTTTTAAACATTTATAGTTTTAATTAGTGATGTAGCTAGGGTTGTGGGGGTGCGGACCACAATGGTGACACCATCCCAGGGGGTGACACCAAATGGAAAAATGGCATATTTGCAGAGCACAAACCGCTCGGTGTAACGGAATTTCATAAAAGGATCACACCCATCACACGTAAATGTTCCACACGTGTAACTAATCCCAATGATGCATCAGAAACACCTTTTTGACCATAATTCAACGCCAATTGAAGTGTTCTGTAACTTTCATAAATGACACGAAGCAATATTTATCTAAATTCTGAGAAATAAAGCTTTCCATTGAAGCGAAATATGATGTGGTCGGACGATTCTAAGTTAATGAATCGAATCGGTAAAAATTAATAACATTAAAAATTAGTCTTTTAACCTATTTTTAGGGTAAACAAAATAATATTTTACAACATTTTCTACTCTTTTTAATAATAAATTAACATTTTTTTTAAACTTTTAAAAATATGTTTTTGAAACCAAATCTATCGAAACCTAGAAATACTCTAAAATAAATATTTTCGTCGATTCGTCACTAGCACCACATCTTAATATTGGAGCATGATTGTAATACAGCATAATGTCTTTTACATGTTGTCTGTGATTTCAAGTATATCTTCTACCTTTACCTTTGGGATGATCTACTTGAATAAGTTAATTTTACACAAAAGTATCTACAGACTGAAGGCTTCACTCTTGACAAAATGATAACCAAACTAGAGGCCTTAAGATTGTTTCTGTACGAGAATCGCTTTCACTTTGTGTAACCATGCTATTGAAATGGTACCGGTACTTTTAAAATCAGACCCATATGAAATTTCGTTAGAGAGAACAAAAAGGTTGAAGAAGAGAACGAAAGGAGAACAATTAATAGCTGCTAGACTCCCTCTGCGAGAAGTAAAGAGAAGAGAGATGCATGTGTGCATTGCTGGCTTTCATTCTGAAATCCAGATCAGTGATCAAGGAATTAGCAGATATGTTTGGGGCTGTTCAACTCAAGAGTCCACTGTCAACAAGTGAAGTAGAGTTATGGTGTCCGCTCCAAAATTAACCTCTTTCTATGATAAGTTATCAGAAGATGAACTTTTAAAAGAAATACTAGGCTTAGAAGAAACTAAAGGCAGCTGATATCGAATTCCAAAGTAAAATTAATGTAAAAACTATAATTTAAATTTAACGTTTTTACTTCTTCTTCTATATTTTGAGGGCCTTCGATCAATCTATTGACTATTGATCTCTCTGGCTCCTTTAAATTCTTAAATACAGTTCTTAAATACATTTATCTTCTGACCTTTAATTAATTTGTTTTTTGTTCTTGTCTTTGTTATAATGTCATCTTTGAAGTTGGAGTGGGGATGGAGGGGGGGGGGTGTGACACCACGAGTTTACCGCACCGGGTGACACCGACCCTAGCTACGCTCTTAGAATTCAGGTTAGGAGGTTAGGTTTAGGGATACATTTAGGACATAAGTTCGTGCTCACGATAACCAAGATGGCGGCCGCGGGCTGATCTCTCCGAATCGTTTTTTATTCAAAAGAACATTTGTTTTATGGGAAGTGTGAATAATAATAATTTTTGCGGTGAATTTAAATTGAAGTATCGGCTAAAGCGGAGAACGGTACCCAAGATGGCTGCCATAGTTGCAGTGAATTAGGGTTCATGTTAGGCATAGGGATCGATTTAGGGTTCAGGTTAGGCATAGGGATCGATTTAGGGTTAGGCATAGGGATCGATTTAGGGTTCAGGTTAGGCATAGGGATCGATTTAGGGTTAGGTTTAGTGACAGTATTAACTGGTTGTGTCTACCAATATGGTGGCCATCGCGGGTACTATTCTCCTTATTTACCGAAGTATCCACTTCTGATACCGGGTCCGAATAGCCGCAGCAAAACTTTTCATTACAATTACAGTGACAGGTAAGACAGTAGACGATTTGCCGCCAAAAAAAAAAAAAAAGCAACTTTACTTTGATCTTGACCTTGAATCTTGATTGATGTCATGTTAATGATTGTAGAACTACATTTAAAATAGAATTTAAAAAATTCAAAACAATTATAAACATATTCTTACTTGCTTTTAGCGGTACGTCACATTGATTATTGAACGCTAAACGAAAGTCTTCAGAATATGACACATTTCGATTGTTAATAATGGCTCTCACTCTAAGATGGAAAACCAACAGGAAGTATCCGTCATAACCTTCACGTGACCAACCGAATAGATAAAGACCTCACATGACCAGCTGGGTCCGAATAGCCATTTGTTGCTATAGGGTACCTATAGCCACTCTGTTTTTTTTTTTTTTTTTTTTTTTGGAATCCCCAGTTATTTATTTTTATTTTTTGGTTATTCCTTAAATTTTTTGTTTTAGGGTTCCTTTTGCCCCTCTGTTTTTTTTTTTTTTTTTTTTGTTGGGAATCCCCAGTTATTAATTTTTAGTTTTCGGATATTCCTAAAATTTTAAAATAATAATCAATGGGTTTTCCTACGAACTTAAATAATTTTTGTCTAAGAAGAGTGTTCCACTATTAAAAAGTTGGTTTTTTTTTTAAAAAAAGGCTATCCGTTGTGTTTTAATTTGGTGGGCCATTTGTGAGGCCTGTGAGTTCGAATTTAACATCCAAACTCTAGAGTCTAGAGTTGAGCAAAGCCAGACGAAAAAATCATACAGTGTGTGAGGGTGCAGGTTTTATATTTAAGTTACATAAATTAATAATTGGGCACTCTCTCAGTAGTTAGTCTCAGTGACAGTAGGCAGTAGCCGTCCCGTAGCCTACAACCATTTTTTGTTTTGTTTACTAAAAAACAACTGAGACAAATTGGGTTTGTACCACTAGCTAGCTCTAGTTGGTTTAGTCCTAGTACTGCTTCGTCTACTACACTCGTCTCTTCTGTCTTCATGTAGTCAGTAGTCTCAGACACGCTGAGACTGACACTGCCAATTTCATTTTCAGTAATTGAAATTCATACGGGTCGGACCCCGAGGAATAACAATATTATTACAATAATATCAATTCTAATTTAATAGCGGTAAGCCTACGCCTAGCCCTAGCTCGATCAATTTCTCAATCTGAATCAGTCTTAGTCAAGTAGGCCTAGCTCAGTCATATGATTGCTTCAAAATTTTCTTTTGTTTTAAGATTATCATTATAAATAGCCTAGTCTAGGCCTATGCCATGCGGCGCCATGCCTATTCTATTAAATTAATAGCTGTAAGTAAGTAGGATAATTAATTAATGATTTGACAATTACTAATTAAATGACTTTTTAAAGTAACCATAGACTATTTAACTCTTTCTGTGCCAATCCATGACATATTGTCACATATGACAAATTTGACTGGTCGGATTTCTGCCAATCGATGATATAGGTACCGTCAATTTAATTTCAGTAGTTTATTTCTTTGACTACGTCTATCAATTATACTTTTTATTTCTCTCAATTGAATAATAACTCTTTTATTTTTACTATCGTGGAGGTGTATAGTTTATTAAATACACACATATAAAAAGAAAAGAATGCATAATAACCTCCGAGTAGCATGACACTTTGGTTAAGACGAAGAAAATAATGCATGATAACCTCTTAGTCGCATGACCCTTAGGTTAAGATTGAAGATTTGTAGGATAGCACTAAAACAAGGACAGTTTTCTACATCCATTTTATTTGTTTATTTATTATTTATCAATCAAACTATGTTTTCCTGAGTGCCAGAGTAATTCCAACTTAATCCTCTAAAAATACACCCACCTTATTGTCAAACATTTAAATGACTCTGATTTAAATGAAAAAAGTCTCATGAATTAAATTTTTGTTTTTGTTAAATGTCTTTTACTTCACGTATGGAACAGCTTTCTCATAGCCAGTTGTGTAATGTAAAGCAGGGGTTTCTCAACTTGTTTTACTCTAACACCCATATTTTGTCAGTTGGCATTTTAGTGGGGTGGGAGGAAACATGATTTTAAATGGAAGTCAAATTTTTTTTTTTTTTTTTCCTCAAGTTTTAAAATGCATTGAATCTTTTCTAGGGGTACTAGACTTAGTAAAAAAAATCTAAAGGGATGGCGTGTATGGAAAAAACTGGGGAAACTCTGATTTAAAGTCACTTTAAAATAGTGCCTTTGTTTCATCATACATCAGATTTCCTGTAAATTTTACACACAACAAAAAATACTATGGGGCTGAGCCAATCCATACAAGAAACTCTAGGCTCATTTGGTAAGTATTAGTTGATGAACATTAACATTTCTGTAATAAGGTTCCTGTGCAGTTTGTTGAGTCAATCAATCAAGGCAAATTTTATTATTAAATTTAAATCACAAACTTGGTGCCTGCAGACTTTTACAGATAAACACCCTCATTCTCTGGAAGTCCACTCAAGCGCCCCCCGCCATAGTCTGAGTAAAAAATGGGTCAAGCAATAAAGAGGTATTTGCAAGTAATTTAAGTATGTAGAAAAACAAGCCACATCAGTAAACAAAAAAAAACAAAAAACAGAGGAAAAAACAACAACATAGAATTAAATAAATTCATCAATTTTATTTCCAGTTCCAGAAAACACATGGTAACTCAGATTCTGGTCAGAACAATAAAAACAAAGAGAAAATTCCCAATTAAGTGATTAATTTTGTCAAATATATGAACAATTTGCATAAAAAACATTCTTTTTTACAAATTTGTTCACACTATTGTAACTAATTATTTATTTGGGAAACATTTTTTAAAAAAGATACAATCTGTTCATCATTCATGTCTAAAGTCCAAGAAATTCTTTTTATTGTTCATTTCAGAGGATGCAACTGATACCATGACCAAAGCAAAGATTGTTCGTTTGAGCCAAGGTAACATTAATAATGGGTCAGAAAACTTTAAAAAAAATTATTTTTTTAAAAATTGTTTCACTTGTACATATTTTATTTACAAATTACTCTTGGCGATATGCATCATTAATTCGTCTGGATAATTTTTTATTTTAAAAATTTTTTATTGTAGCTTTTTTTTTATGTTTCAATGAATGTCAGATTGATTCAACATATTTTTTAAAATAGAAAATTAACATAATAATACTGTTATCATTTTTTAAAAACTGTATTAATTTAGCTAGACGAACATAATAGTGTGAGTAGATAACTCTTGACAATTATGCAGTAAATAACTGTTGTTCAATTAGTTTTAATATTAAAGTGATACAGTGCTTAAGTCTAAAAGGACTTTAAATCTGACAATGCTTTCAATTAATCAGCTTCTTCATAATTCAGGGACGCACGAAGCTGAGGTGAGCTTTGGGGATGAGGCAGATCTACATAAACACAAGAAAAACTGTAAGAAGGACCCAACCCATAAATCATTCATACCTCTGAACAGCTTCACTCTGAAAGACCTCCCGTGGCGCTACAGGTATCCCCAAGTGTTTGACCTTGTCAAAATCCTGGCAGACCTGACCGTCAGGGTGGCAGTCCGCTACACAAGCCTTGAGAGGACAGAGTGCTTCCCTGACACAAATGATCTCTATCCTTTCTCAGCTTACAGGGGCCTTGACTTTTTGCGCACAGGAACAGGGAAAATCACTGAGGCTCTAAAGGTGAATGACCCAGAGAGTGGTTGCCCATGTGGTGAGTGTAAAATATCGGGGAGTCCCCAGAAGGAATATGGACTGTTCCATATTCTCACAGCGACTCATGTCGTCTTTGACAACATTGAAGCGGAGAATACCAAATGCAAGTTGGACTACAACACCGACAGCTCTCCTGACATTCTCTTAGATGGCACAGAGGCTACTGCAGACATAGATTGTGATAGGTGTCAACTGATGTGCGTAACACACGATGTTGGCATTGTGGACATGGTTAAAGGCAGGCTACAAAAATTTGAAGAGCTTTGTGCCACAGTTTACGAACTCTTCCCAAAAGATGGTTTCGAAAGGCTTATCGTCATCCCTTCTCACCCACATGGCTGTCCTAAGCAGATCTCCGTTGGAATGTGGACCCACCGCATGGAGAGGATTGGGGACTACTTCACAGCGTACACTTACACAGCGTCCACTTGTCCAGGGAGCAGTGGGGCTCCAGTTTTCACCATGGCCCGTGATATTTCCTGGTGGTCCTACATGTTTACTCACCGGGGGTCAACTCACGATGGGAACCACTGTGGGGCTACTTGGGACAATTAATTTCACATTAGTTTTAATTCTAAATTTTTTTAAGTCTCTAGAATTAAAAATCAAAATGATTTGGGAATTGCCTTTTTTTTTTCCCTATTCATAAAGATCATTAGCTATTTAATTTTTTAATTTCATTCAAAAGTGTTCTCCCATAATTAAAATACATTTATTATATTTTTGTAACTCCCCACAAAGTCTTGAAATTGAAGATACTGCAGCACCTTCTATTCAAATAATAAAAGGTAAACTGCTTTTTGCTTGTCCGCTCATACATTGTATTTGTGGCTTGCAAAGCAATTTTTAAACTATGTAAAATATTCTAGGCTCTGTTTATAGACAAACAGAGACCAAGTGGCTTCCCAAAGAAAAAAATATAGGCTTGACAAAGCCTGAGAAGAGAACCCCCCCCCCCACTTAAAATATTAGATATAGGCCTACAAATATATTTTATAGATTGATATGTGTACTGACGAATTTAGTTTTGTGGCTTGCAAAGCAATTTTTAAACTATGTAAAATATTCTAGGGTCTGTTTATAGAAAAAAAGAGACCAAGTGGCTTCCCAAAGAAAAAAATATAGGCTTGAAAAAGCCTGAGAAGAGAACCCCCCCCCCCCCACTTAAAATATTAGATATAGGCCTACAAATATATTTTATAGATTGATATGTGTACTGACGAATTTAGCGCCTCCTGGCGTTGATGCCCTGGTCGGTTATCGCCCTTCTCAAGGCCCTGCACAGACACTGCACTACACTTAAGTATAATAATATACAGCCAGTGTGTAGTCCTTCATTAAGATTTTGGGACTTTTTCCCCTTCAGAAAACTTCAACTTATTTTTACTTTAAAAAAAAACATTGCGCCAGTCCTAACTCATTTTTCGACAAACAATGAAATAAGATCATTAACATACAACTTTAACCACACAAATTGTGACGACAAACAAAACTACACAAAACGAGACCATTGACATACAACTTTAGCTACACAAAATGAGACGACAATCCACACAGCTATATACAATTGAGACGACAAACAACGTCACAAAATGATTCTATTAGCAAACAACTTCAACTACATCAAATGAGACCAAAAACACAACTAAACTAGACTAAATGAGACCACAAAAACACAACTTCAACAACACAAAATGGGACCACCGGCACACAACTACACATAAAAAGAGACCTCAAACACGCATACTTTAAATGAGACCAGAATCACACAGCTACACCCATTGAATTGAGACTATAATATCCATGATGTCATTAAAATGGTTTGATCACTTCATCATTGGAACCACCGCTGAACGATAGAACAAGAAAGACATTCTGTCGTGTAGATTGTCGATCAGTGTATGTCAAACTGGTGGTCCGCGGGCTGGCATCGGTCTGCGAGACTTACGTTCAGCAAAAATATGTACAACAATAAATTAACTTGCACTGCTTGCACTGCCTTCTCCCCCCCCCCTCCCCCCGAAAAATCTGAAGTGCCCCCTGGGGGAAAATTTCTGAAATAATCAATGCTTACGTAGCTGCAGTACTTCATGAGAAAAGAAACTGGATAAAAGCTAAATAAAGTTAACCATAACAAAAAAAAATAGGTTATATCGGCTAGTTTAAAATGATACTGGTTAAGTTAAATTTATAAATAAGAAACTTGTTTTTGTTTTTATTTTAAGAGATAGCTTAGTGTTTCCCTGAGTGTGGTATGCGTATCTCTGGGGGTAAGGGAAGAGTTTGATGAAAAATTAAATGTTTGTTTTTTTATTATTAAAGTATATGCCACTTTTTTTTTTTTTTTTGCAGCTGTTAACGAGGGGTACTCTGTGTTAAGAAAATTACGACAGGGGTACACAGATCTAGAAAGTTTGGGAAACACTGCTCTAGATGGTGATAGTATAAAGAAAGACCTTTTTTTTTTTTTTTTTATTTTTAGAGCCGAAAGGTATATAATTCAAAGAAATACATATCCTAGCAGATCAAATTTAAAATTAAAAAAAAAAATGAATTAAAAAGCAATATCAGAAAATGAACTCTTTCGGCATAAGGCCTTCATCAGTTGATAGAGAGGCTAGCTCATGTGGCAAGCAACTGAGAGGGTTTGTTACGGAAAATTTATCACAAGATCGAAAGAAATGCAGTTATTATTTAGAAGATTTTTTTTTTTTTTTTTTTTAGCGCCGTAAGGTATATAATTCAAAGCAATACATATCCTAGCAGCTCAAATTTAAAATTAAAAAAAAAAATGAATTAAAAAGCAATATCAGAAAATGAACTCTTTCGGCATAAGGCCTTCATCAGTTGTTAGAGAGGCTAGCTCATGTGGCAAGCAACTGAGAGGGTTTGTTACGGAAAATTTATCACAAGATCGAAAGAAATGCAGTTATTATTTAGAAGAAAAAAAAAATAATAATCGTGACAGAAAACAAGGGCCGCGCGTATGGAAAGCGGCGCCCGGGGGCGAAGCCTGAAAATGACGCCACCTCCCCTTTTCATCAATAAATAAAATATTCTTTAGGCATTATAATATGAATTTTGCTTCAATATGGTTGCCACACGATTCTGCTGTTATGCAACAATGATGTCGGAGGAGCTGGAATTTTATTTTCTTGTTGATACTTTTTAATAGACAGGAGAAACGTTAAAGATTTAAAATATTTTTAAAACAAAATTTATGATCGTCTTAATTGTTTAAGAGAGTGCAATCTTAATAAAACTTTTATTACTAATATGTTTTCTTTGTAATTTTTTTTTTTTTAAAGTGGGAGTTGTGGGGTCGGGGGGCCTTGCCCCGAATTGGGATCGAGCCTGGTGCATCATTTTGACTTTGACAGCTGACTTGTCAAACGACCTGGGTGGTTGGTTAACTGAACTGCATGTAAAATATGATATTTTTAATTTATGATTTTTCTTCATGTATGTGCCTTGTCTGTATCAAAAGATAACAACGTACAGATTATGAAACATTCATAATGGATTGCATAAGAAAATATAGCCATAAAAAAAAAAATTAAGCTGTGTCGTAATAGTTTTGACCTGGTGAAAGATTTCAGCCTCGAAACTCTACCGGACCACTTATCACCTCGCCGGTCAGCGCGACCTAAATATGACCCGGGACAGCAACAACAAAAAATGTTCGCTTGCTTGTTTCAGAAGAAGAGGGCGCTACCTCAAAAGTGGCAAAGCTTTAATTTGTCTTGTCAGCTGCCATTGATCAAGGTGTCACCGAAAACTTCATGAACAGGTGCATTTGCTATATCGATCTGTGGACAGAATTTTTAAATTATATACTCGCCATCTGGAAAGTTCAGATCAACAAATAGCTTTAAGTATCGGAAGTGAATGACAAAATTTTCTTCCTTCGCCTGACAAATGGTGATAGTTTCGGTGCACGTCACCAACGCACCTTCATCCACAGACACTTCATTAACAGACAATTTATCCAAAGACACTTCATTGACAGACACTTCACAAAAAATTATACCAGATCAACAGACACTTCATCACTAAGACATGACTCATTAAGACGACTCTGCTTCGAAAAAAAAAAAAGTCGACAGACATCATTTGACAGTTCATCGACAGTTACACCTCATTGACTGAAGCCTCAAAGACAGACACCTCATCGACAGTTACGCCTCGTCGACTGAAGACAGCCAGTTCATCGACGTCACTTTTTCAACAAATTCACGTCATAGATAGACACTTCATCAACTGGTATTTCATAAAAATCCACTCTCTCGACAGACACATCCTTGACATACACATCATCGACAGACACATCATCAATAGAACCTAATCGACACTCACATAATAGACAGACACATCATCAACAGACACATAATCAACACTCACATAATAGACATACACATCATCAACAGACCCATAATCGACACTCACATAATATAGAGACACATCATCAACAGACACATAATCAACACTCACATAATAGACAGACACATCATCAACAGACTTATAATCAACAGACATCAATAGACACTTTTTCCGCAGACGATTCTTCAATAGACACTTCATGGCCAGATACTTCATCATTAGACACTTCTTGGCCAGATACTTCATCATTAGTCACTTCTTCGCCATATACTTCATCAGTAGAAAATCTATCATCAGATACTTCATCAATAGACACTTCTTATTCAAATACTTCAACAATAGACACTTCTTATTCAGATACTTCATCAATGGACACTTCTTCACAATATACTTCATCAATAGACACTTCTTATTCAGATCATCATAGACACTTCTTCACCAGATACTTCATCAATAGACACTTCTTAGTCAGATACTTCATCAAAAGACACTTTTTCACCAGATACTTCATCAATAGACAATTTTTCACCAGATACTTCATCAATAGACACTTTTTCACCAGATACTTCATCAATAGACACTTTTTCACCAGATACTTCATCAATAGACACTTTAGCGCCATAAATTTCATCAATAGACACTTTAGCGCCATAAATTTCATCAATAGACACTTCTTATTCAGATCATCATAGACACTTCTTCACCAGATACTTCATCAATAGACACTTCTTAGTCAGATACTTCATCAATAGACACTTTTTCACCTGATACTTCATCAATATACACTTCTTATTCAGATACTTCATCAATATATACTTTTTCACCAGATACAGACACTTCTTCACCAGATACTTCATCAATAGACACTTCAATGCCAGATACTTCATCCAGTGCTCCACTGCCGTAATGCGTTCAAAGGCAGCCACCTGAGGGAGTCAACGTCAGGGAGGCACATTACTGACCTCTGAGGCGTAATTCGAGTGATTCACAATTGAAGACCCTAATGCTAAAAGTACTTAAGTCACATTTTTGTCAAAATCAATCTAGGCGGTGACCTTTCCTTATCCGGTTGAGCCAAGTGTACTACAGAAATCTATTGAACCAAGATTTATATATGAAAATGATCACATTTTATGGACGAAAAGAATATTTGAACTTGATTATCGCAAAAACGTGTATTTTGTGACTTAAGTACCACGTGAACTAAGATTTTCGACCAATGTGCAGGAAATTTATAATAAGAAAACTACGTCGTTTATACTTTTTGTCGTTTTGTTGTTGTTTAAACTGATTTATTCTTGGTAGAAATTATGGTGAGGTTAATTTAAAAAAAAAACAAATAATAATATTCAAAGATTTAATGTTAATGATTTATATACGAACCGTATTTGACGATTGCTAAATTATTCATAATATGAAATTTTAATGCTTGCATCTAGCTGTTTCTTGTTTATTTTCTTTACCAAGCTTCTTCTTTTAAAGGAAACATATGTATGGAGACAGCCCGCTGTTACCCGGGTAATATTGGGAGGCTCAAATTTCTAACTGCTATTGCAAAGTCTCAACGTCTTTAAAAAAAAATAAAAAATTAAAAAAAAGATAATAATTATAAAATTAAACAGAAAGTGATACGTTTATCTATATCTGAATTGGATTTTGGTGCATTTTATCCTTTTTAAAAATTTTTTCTACGTACTTGAAATGTAGTTGTTTTTCCTTGGTTGTTTCTTATTAAAGGAAATAGTAAATCAAACTTTCCTTATTTTTAAAGATGTACCTACGTTATTTATTATTATTATTATTTTGTGCTGTTTAACAGAGCGTGACGCAATGTATTTGGGTTAGTCTTATGAATGTTGGTAGGGGGGGGTGGCTTGCCACGTCTAATGTGCAAAAAAAAAAAAAAAAAAAAAAGTATGGTGCAGCGGTTCTCAATCTGTGGGTCGTGACTCCTTTTGGGGCTCGAACGGCCCTTAAACAGGAGACGCCAAAGACCTACAGAAAACAGATATTTATGAAGTAGAAGCGGAAATACTTTTGTGGTCAAGGGTCACCACAACATGAGGAACTGTATTAAAGGGTCGCGGCATTAGGAAGGTTGAGAACCACTGGTGCAGTGGCACCATTCTCTAACCTTGCAACGATGATACTGGCATGCACAGAGTTTGCCAACAGGGACAGTACTGCGACTGTCACATCTCCGTCGCTTTCGTGGGTTTATCAACCGCACACCGTAGCCCCCCAAGTCCCTAATCATTAATCGTTTAACAAAAAAAGCTCGCATCCTTGGTTTTGAGAGGCCGTGTGTTATTGTCCAGAAACCATCACAAGGTACGCGTGTGTAACGGTATACGGTGTGCCGCTTCAGCGCACGGTAGATTAGGCTCAGATTTCATCGTGGATTGGAAAGGCAATGATCTTAACCGAGACCGCCGTAGGGGCGTGGTGATCGAACTGTTGCTTCGGGAGTTTAGAGGCGTTCTCCTGTGCGAGACACCTTCACACGAGAAGACCGTGGTATCAACAGGACGGGAAAGGGGGGGGGGGGTCGAACAGCCAGGCCACTCGAGAATCCCATTGCCGTGCTGCTGAAAGTCCTGGACGAATCATTTCATGTCGTGCTGACATTTCAGATACTCGACTCGCTGCCAAGTTAACACGCTACCCGACGCCTAGTTGTTGGGGGG
>CAXITT010000153.1:193305-217752 GCA_964033795.1 Lymnaea stagnalis | reverse complement strand
CCCCCCCCCCAAACCTGAAGAAAAGGCTTTATACATAGTATAATCCCATATCCTTAGCTTGCTTCCGAAAAGTCTTCATGACATTGACCTTGGAAACGTAGCCGTACAGATACCCCCCATTTGATTATTTGTACCTAGGGATAACGTGTTGAGTTGAAATTATAAACTATGAGCAGGCCTTATGATCTATTATATCTTATGAGGACTTCGAGTTGGGCCTCGGGCTGTGGCCACCTCAGTTGCACCGACACTGCGTCCTTTTTTTGCCCTTTCGTCTTCCCCCCCCCCCAGGTTTTCCCCCAGCCATATGTTTCAAGTCCCTCCCCCCCCCTCCCCAAACTTTTAAAGTTAGAGGGTGGTCGTGCTGTTAGATCTTTCACGAATTACACAACTATGGGACGGATCTTAAACTCCATGCAAAGTTAACACCAACTCAAATTTAGAGTAAGATATTCGACTACCAGCTCCCGCCGCACCGGATCGCAAGGCTAAGACCACGGGGAGTTAATCGCGAAAGAAATGTCCGCAGCCGGGGTCCCGTAGATCAGTGGTACCCAAATGGCGGTCCGTGGACCTTCACCGGTCCGCATGCCTAATGCTGCCGATCCCCATAACATAAATATTTATTGTCGAATAGAAATAAAAGTATACAAGTAAATCATGCACCGGTCCCTGGTAAAGTTTCGAAACTTGTTCACCGGTCCGCCAAACTTAAACGTTTGGGAACCACTGCCGTAGATCAGTGCCTCAACGATGTTTGAATTTGACAAAACCGGTGAACACGTTCCCCACTGCCCGATGGTATTGGTTATTAATTCTTTTCCTTTCATTTTTCCTTAATATGTCGTAAATATTTCTTAAGCAGCGAACAGCCAAGTCGAAGGTATTCTGGTATCATCAGTTAATGTCAGACGATTAAACAAAATAATTTTTTATTAATTTTTTTCTTCTTCAATATAATTTTGTGACGTAGTTGGGGTTAGTATGGCACCTTTGGTTCAAACTAAAGGCAAACGATCATCCAAAAACTATGGTCAAGGGCCTATTAGTGAAATTCCCTTTTCGTCACATAACTTCAGTCGCCTGGTTCGATTGCTATTGAATGTTTTCTGCAAGCATAGCTCCTTTCCCCCCCCCCCCTTTTTGAAACTACATTGGCTCTACAGTTTAGCAATGATCATGATGGGCCCAAAAAATATTTCTAAAACTGGATTGGTCAAATCTTGTGTGGTACTTTTCAAAAATAGTTTTAGCATTTCATATTGCTATTGAATGTTTTCTGCAAGCATAGCTCCTTTCCCCCCCCCCCCTTTTGAAACTACATTGGCTCTACAGTTTAGCAATGATCATGATGGGCCCAAAAAATATTTCTAAAACTGGATTGGTCAAATCTTGTGTGGTACTTTTCAAAAATAGTTTTAGCATTTCAAATAACAAAAAAAATTAATCCGGTGCATAGCCCAAGATGTTCATCAGCTTTTAGGTGCTGTACAACGCCTGATATTTTTAGCTTTTAGGTGCTGTACAACGCCTGATATTTTTAGCTTTTAGGTGCTGTACAACGCCTGATATTTTTATGTCGCAAAAAAAAAAAAAAAAAACCAAAAAAAAAAAAACCAATCTCTTTAGGTTGTTTTGAAACGAGACAACCATCAACTTTTTTCCTGTTTCTTGATTCATGCTGAGGACCGGAAACTGTCCGCGGACTTTGGAAAATAAAAAAAAAAAGCCGTCTATAACATTGCAATGTCACTTCACTTTGAAATGTCCTTATTGGACAGCTGCCCAGGGCCCATCTTAGAGAGAATCGTGATTTCAACAAATGGTACACCAAACTCAACAGCTACCCAGAACCGGAGCTCGCCGCCTGAATCCTACAAAGGTCTGGCTGGGTTACACGGGAATTCATTTCAACACAGGTAATCATACACACCTAGGGTTAGCGAGCTACTCCAATAAAACCCATTCATTAATGGTATTACACCCCCCCCCCCGGGATTAGAGTTACCCCAATCAAAAAAAATTACTCTTACACACCATGGGTTAAAGAGTTACCCCAATGAACATAACACTAACACATAACAGTATAAGCCCTTAAGACATCAAAAGAAAATTAAATTTCTCTTTATTTGTGTCTCACAGAACATTTGGAGAAACATTTATATATATGCTTACCACATTTTACCTTCACATTCATTGGATTTTTAAAATAATAATAATAATAATGGTTTAAATTTAAAAAAAAAATTAACAGGTGCAATTTGGTTGTACAACAATTTTACAAACATATACAAATTCTATGCTAAATCAAAATATTTTTTTTTTAAAATACCTATAATACTTATGATTAAAATAGTATATATACCAATGTAGACTAATCACGAAAATTAGAATGGAAAAAAAAAAAAAGTAAAATTCTCACAGTCTTAATGGCGGCCTGTTCAACACTTGAGTTGGAAGAGACTCATTGACAAACCAACAACAAGAAATACATTTATTATGGGGGGAAATTAAGGTTAAGGAGATTATTAAAAAAATGATATATATAAAAAGTTATATAAATAATATTCATGTAGTTAGGCGTATAATCATAAATCAGAAAGGGGATTTTATTTCCATGGACGCACATGGTGACTGCAAGGTAACTATAAATGTGCCGGAATTCTTTTCCTTTTAGGACCCAATGCATACGGTACACACTCTCTTTGACCATAACATTTGGTGCCGTTTTTATTTACTAGTTCTCTCCTGAGATTCCTCCCACACTTACAGTGAGCCGATTTTCTAATTCTTTTGGTTTTAACTCAATTGTTTTTACTTACCCTGAGTTCTGAAGAAAGAATCTGGCAGATACATAGTAAGAGCTGTTTGTTCTTTTATTAAGCTCTTATTACGAATGCCATGTGCATCATATTTCCCCAGCATAAGTATGACAGGAATCACTGCTGACACAGTCCCAACAATACATTAAAAAAAAAAAAAAAATTTCTATTATCATTCAACAAAATTCTCCAATTAATTACAAAAA
This sequence comes from Lymnaea stagnalis, assembly GCA_964033795.1. Lineage (NCBI taxonomy): Eukaryota > Metazoa > Mollusca > Gastropoda > Lymnaeidae > Lymnaea > Lymnaea stagnalis. The sequence goes on along the minus strand of CAXITT010000153.1, from coordinate 214,724 downwards.
TCCAATCAGGATCTGTTTTGAATCATAATCATACACTGTAAGCAACTTTAAGACTAGTCCTAAGAGATTGGAAGCTCATCTCAATGTTCAGCCTGGTCAGTAAAACTGACAGACTATCTGCTTTAACTTTAATGATAATAATAGATGCATACTGTACATGTTCCTGTATAACTTCTATGAAAGTTGAAATAATAAAAAAAACTTTACTGATTAAACTTATTTCAAATTATCTAACTAATGATGGGGACCTTATAATTTGCGGTATCAATGTTGGATTCAAATTAGAATGACTGAGGCAATCCTAAGGGGGGGGGGGGGGGAACGACAAAGTTAAAAACAGAACACATTTGAAAAATTCATCCTTATCAGCTAGGAAAATGCATCTCTTCAGAATAACCAGCATAAATTTTTGTTTTCAATTATCAGGTGCAAATGATTTTAGATGTCCCTTTTGAAACAATTGGAAAGGAAAAAAAAAAGGCAAATGTACAATTTTCAATCCTGAGTTATTGAACAATCACATAGCTGTAATTTGAATGGTATGTCACTTAAATAAACATAGCACCTAGAGTTTGTCATGGCTCTTAATAACCTAAAGACTACTGATGTGTTACATGTAAACTAAACTTTAATTTAAAAAAATAATCAAACTGGCTTCTTTCGGTGGTTGCTAAGATCTGATATGTGTGGTTTGTGGACATAGCTTTTGACATGTAAAACTGTCAGAGCCTGTTTAGTACAACAGATTTTCTCTTCATAACCATTTCAAAAAGAAGGAAACAATTTTTTTTTCCTCGATTATCAATTTTAGCCCCTCCACATGCATGTTTTTTTTTTTCCTCAACGTGTAAAAAATATTAACTGAGAAATCCATAATGATTGAGACCAAATAGCCATTAATTATATCTTAATAAACTGGTGGAGGATTTTTACAACCCCGCAAGTGTAAAAGCTATTTAAGACAGGCTTTAACAAAATTTAAATGTGTCTGAAACACCTGAGATAAGTTTGTAAACAGGACAATAAGTATAAAAATTTTCTGAAGAGGCCAAGGTAGCAGAACAAATTTTGGTGCAATGGGCCAAGAGGCTAGCTTTACTAAAGAGGTCAGGGTTCCAAATGTTCAGCTGAGCGACCATAAGTGGAGGGGACAATACGGAGAGATGTTCACGTATTTGGCAGTTCAATTAAAAAGGACCCAGTGACGCTGAAACTTTAAGACCAAGGGGTATGGTGGACAAGCCTTTGATCGGCCATGTGCATTACCTCTCAAGATATCCTGTGGTACACACGACTTACACCGTCACACTGATGGGTCACTAAGTACAGGTTGTACCCCAAGGGCCATGGGTGCCTCATCTGAAGTTTAGTCAGGTGATGAGTGTAAATGGATGCAGCTAACATTTTGGTATAAAAAATGACCACTCTGCTGGAGTATAACTGTACGGGATGACATGAGATGTTAGCAGGCGGGCAAATGTAAACCAGTAGAAGTACCAGAAACATAATCCATTGAAAAAGACTGTCCAAAACTTGAAGAAATCCGTCATTATTACTTTATAATCACAAAAACAGGCATTTTTTTTCCGCTACCAAAAATTTTTGTTAAAAAATTAACAGATGTGATTAATAATATGTTAGTCCATTTATAAATATATAATATACCGGGTGCCATGAAATTTTAAAAAAAAGCTAAAAAATCCCCAAATCGTCTTCTCATGGTACAATATCTCAAGGGTGACAAAGGAATACCAAAAAATAATTTTTTATATATTAAAGTTTCATTAAGTACATTTCAAAAAAAAGGTACTGGGTCATCTAATAAAAAAAAAAGAAGGTTTTGAAACAAAAATAAACTTAACTTTAAAAAAAAAAAACAGTGTGAACATTAAGAATATCTGTCTAATAACTTGAAAGGGGCTTTAGGTTTCTTTTCTTCTTAAAATCATGTATAAGTATAAGCAACAAAAAAAATACAAAAGTTTTTAAGGTAATAATTATTTGTATCATTGCGGGAGAACCTGGCTGCAGAAAAACAAAATATGAATAATTTTGCGAAATCACTGTTCTAAAGCCATCAAAATTTTAAAATTTATGAAGTAAATAATATAAAATGTTGATAAATCTTTCTCTTGAAAAAGGAAGTAAGTCAATTATGACTAAATATACATGAATGAAAATCTGCTTCCTTCTGACAAGGGCTGGAATCATAAAAGCCTAAACACTGTGCTTTATATTTTAAATATGTATTTAAAAAGTCACAGGCATACATTAAGCTTCTATCCTTGCCATGTACCACTGTAATTCCCTTCTGCGTTGGCCCCACTGTGGTTGTGGTTAGACATCAAGCTGTCCCTGCCTAGAATATACACAGGGGCGCCCGTGCTTCCCGGACATGTACAGGTGTTGTATGTGTACTTTGTCTGCTCCTCATTCACAAAGTACCTGTGCATCCACTGGCCGATGGAGACCTGCTTGGTGCAGCCATGAGGGTGTGATACTATTATGGCAATCTTATGCTTCTCCAGGGTCTTTGAGTATTTGTCGTTGACCTTCCAGTCCAGGGACTCGTAAGTGTCCATTGTGTTTTGGAGCTTGTCGATGAGGCTGAGGTCATGTGTGACACAGCTGAACACACACCGGTCTCCGGCGACGTCAGAGCGCACAATCTCAATGCCTTCCAGGTTGACCAGTGGGCTCTGGCTGCTGTCGAATCCTATCCTGCATGTGGTGTGACGAGCCTCCGAGTCGTCATACACCACAAGCGCAGCTGTCACCACATGGCACTCCCCCCATACTTTAATGGGGTTTGACTGCTGGCAGCTGTAGCATGGGCAAGTCTTGTTGTCGCACTTGTTGTATTTTCGGATCTCTTCGACCCACCCAGAGCCAGTGCGCATTATATGACTTTTGCGCTCATTGTAGAAAGGATATGGTACATCTGAGTCGGGATAAAACTGTGGTCGGTCAGGGCTGGTGTAGGTCACATCTATCCTCACGGTCAGCTCAGCCAAAGCTTTGATGGTGTTACCTATATCCTCATCCTGATAGCCTTCTGGCAGGTAGGTTTCATTGAACCCTGTGATAGGAATGAACTTCTTGTGATCTGGATTTTTCTTGCACTCTGGGCGATACTTGCTCAGCTCTCCCCTTTCAACTGTTGGTTTAGACGCTGGAAGTAACACAGAAAAATCATGTAAACATATTGGCTTCAATAGCAAAACGGGTGCACAAGAACATAAATAAGACCTGAGGTCTGACTGTTATTTGAGAATGCGAACAACCTTCTAACCAAAATTCTCTTTATTGTTTTAAGGCCCATTACATTATAAAGATGTTTTGGGAAGAAGAAAAATTTTGAGAGGGGGGAGAGAAATAAATATTTTATTTATGGGCATCGAAATAGGTTGTAGCACAGACAAGTGTAACAGCAATAAAAACTGAATTTGGAAAGCATGTAAAAAATATATAAATAAAAATCCTACCTCTCTTTGGCTTTCTGTTTTTTTCAGCTCTTGTGGTGTCAGCCATTCTTTTTATATTGACCACAACCTAAAGAGGATATTATAAGATATACAATTATATATTTAAAAATTACTACATATAATACAAATATGTCTTAAGCCTTTCAGTCAAAGGCTTTTAAACCAGCCAGCAATGATTACATGGGCAGACAGAGCTGTGGCGTGACATTTGGAGGCCCACTTTCAGTTTTGTGCCCCAGCATTCACAGTTGATAGATACAATTTTTGTCAACATCACAACTTGGAGCAGGGGTAGCAAGGCCCATGCCACAGATCTGGGAGCAGTCAGAAGCTGGTGGCCAATGAATCATTGAAGTTATTGATTTTAATAGGTAGTGGGCATGTGTGTTAATATCAGGAATAGATTTTTTTTATACCCTGTATATATTATAAAATATTAATGCATATTATTTTAGTAGCTAACCCCCAAATGAGTTGCTTTCAATTTGTGGGAGTATTTTTGTGATCAAATATTTCATCTATGAATATATTCACTTCAGCAGCTTATTTTAAGATCATCAGTGCACCTGTTTTTGTATAAAGTCATTCAACATTAACTTCTTCAAAAAAAATCTTGTCAACACACAGTGTACTAAAATGTACCAGTGAGATGCTTTTTTAACTCAATATGTTAAAATGGTTAACATGATGAAAAGTTGTGTTTTTAGTGTCTAAACTTTGACCAATATACAAACTGACGTATGCGTATTAATCACCTGCTGATATTTATTAAGAAATTGGTTTGTGCACTGATATTAATTTTGTTTAATTATTTTATTTAAAAAATCCATTTGGTAATAATAATAATAATAATAAAAAAGTTCATTTCCAAAACACGCTTCACCCCAAAGGCTCGAAGCGCGGTACAAAGTCAACAAAAAAAACAAATCTATAATTTACCACATTTAAAACAAACGCAACACTACAAAAACTAATTACAAGCATACAATGTCAAAGTCTTTCTAGCCATTTCAACCATAAGCAACACAGCCATTCTGCATTAACTGGAAAATAAGGTAGACGATCATCCCAGAAGGTGTTTGCAAAATAAATGTGTCTTTAAATCGGTTTTAAAGGACTACAGTGTCTGGTTGTTTCTGAGATCCACAGGAAGGGCGTTCCAAATTGTTGGACCAGCAAATGCGAAAGTGCGCTTTCCGTAAGTCTCAAGGCAAACACGTGGTGTCGAGAGTTTGCCACTATCGGATGAGCGGAGCTCTCTAGTGGGTACATAAGGCGTCAGCAGCTCTTTCAGATAGGACGGCGCCAGGTCATGTAAGCAGCGGTAGCAGAAAGTTGCGATTTTGTACTCTATGCAAGCACGCACCGGCACCCAGTGAAACTCTCTCAGAAGTGTTTTTGCATGGTCGAACTTGCATTTGCGGAGAACAATGCGAGCCGCATTATTCTGTGCGATTTGAATTTTATCCAGGAGCGTAGCTGGAAGACCCACCATGGTAGAACTAGTTTTAGTACTCAGAGGCTAGAGTAAAATAAAAAATGCTTAGTGACCCATTCCAAAACATATCACCATGGAACTGGGATAGAAAATATTATCATTTATACTGAAAACTGGACCCTCATCTGTAAAGTTGCATTGTACAGGCATGTGATTTAGTAAGAAATAGCAATTTGTTAAAATTTTCAACAAACTCTTGGCCTAACTAAATGATTTATATTAAGCCATTTTAGGATGCACAAGTAATGTAGCTGCATTAAAAAATAAACTGTTACATTTAAACTTTGTGAGCAATGTTGAACAGTATGTGGTTAATAGGAGAATCCAGTTAAAATACAAAGAGAGTCAGAGTTATTTACTTAATATCAAGCTATTGAGGTAATCACAGAACCACTAAGTTAAAAAAAAAAAAAAATCAATTGGAGTAAAAGTGACAAAGCTACAACACATTATAAGCTTGAATATCTTTTGCTTTGTTACAAATTCAATAAAATAATATAATAACATCCAAGATGATTTTAAAGACATGTACATTTACACGCATGGATAGCATTTTCTGTTATTTCAAGGTAGATTAACTGATAAAAGAAAGGCTAATTCTGATTAATGGTCTAAATTTCATATTGAGATTAAAGTGATTAAAGATTATCAGCTGAATAAGTGGTTGCCTTGTATTCTGGGGTAAATAGTGACAAATTGGCAGATTGCACTATGCTCACGGGTAATAAATGAAGTTTCTCCAGGACAAGATTTTCAAATAATTAACACTTGGGGTAGTCCTTTTTTTACCTCCTCTAGTCTCTAGTTAACAATAACGAAAATGTACTCAGAATACACATAAAATAAGTGATATAGAGTAGATTATGTGGACTGAAAATGCTGCCCCAAAATAAGTGCATCCCATAAAGAACTCTCTGCCCCTGGATAGTACCAACATCAACATCATCAGTCATCAGTGGCGCCACAGTCCCTGGCCTGTTCAAAAACATCCGTCCATTCAGATTGATCCATGGCTTTCTGCCTCCAATCCACTGAACAGCAGCTGATGTAAGTCCTTTCTACATCGTCAAGCCATCTCAGTCTTGGTCGACCAGAGAGCTGTCTACCTCTTCAGTTTCTGTCTGTAGATCCCTTTTGACACTCTACAATCTTGCATCCTCTCAAAATCTCCTGTTCAGTGCAGTCAGCCTTTTTAATTGCTGCAACTATCGGTGGGTCTTCGTACAACTGATATAGCTCTTGGTTTGTACGGATTCTCCACACATTATTTTCTATCATCAGGGCATATATTTTCCTGATGATTTTTCTCTCCGATCCCATGTATTAAGCAGGTTATCTGATTTTCTGTTAAGGGACGAAATCTCACTTTGAACTACCTCTCTGCCCTTGGATAGTACAAACATGTAACAGGCTTCTAATGACCTTGTAAAATATGTTCATTTTTTGTCAATTCGAATATTGTGATTTAGTGAAATGCATATAAAAACTGAAAGCCCATAAAACACTATTTCTAAAACAGTTAACCTGTGCCGTTACAGTTTACTAATGAGTTACAGTATGGTCATTTATGATTCACAGTGGTATTGACATACTAAAATTATTATAATTATTACTATATTATATTAAGTAAGTTGACCTAAAACTAGGCTAAAACGAAGTCAAGTAATACTAATACATAAGTATGCCTACAGTCTTTTAGAATTACTTGAAATGAATTAGAAGTACTACTCCGTGACTCTTAACTCTTACTCTCTTGACGGTGCAATTAGATTAGATCAGATAGGCTATTGACACTGAGTATTGATGTGAATGAATTAGGCTAATTAATTTATTACGATTTATGTTCAGACTAAAATTTCGCCAAAGTGAAATCCGTGACAATTATTAAAACTAAGTTGCTATCTAGAGCAGTTTTGAATGTTAGTGTTGTCACTTGTCCATCCAAGTGACACCATTTTATTCCATTCATTTTCATTCAATTCAACAGTACAGTAACTGTACAGTACACTAACTTTAACTTAACAATTGACTGAGAAGATTGGCAGTCCAATCACTTAAACTAAAATGTAATCAATACTCTCTTAGTCTAACGAAACAAATTATATTACCTTATTTTGTTACGTAAAATCAAATATGTCTAAAAGTCTTTATTTTCAGCTTAGTCACGTCCTTAACTGGCGTTGCCGTATGAACTAATTGTGAAAACTATAAATAACCCTTCTTCCTTTACACTTTTGATCACTATGTACATGCACAACAATGCTGAAATCACGCGATACTTACAGTATTCTACTTATAAACAATTAGAAATCTCGCGAGATACATAACAAATTTAGGTTTCGGGTTTTTATATTTTTCTGACAAGTCGACACGTAATTTGTCGTAATCTTCTGGATTTTCCTTTTGGTAAAATCTGCTCTGCCCGTCTTACACTGTGATTTTGTGAATAGTGAATGCAACTATAAAAATTATTAAAATAATTTAATTTAACTCACAGCCTACAATTACTGTCAGTGTCGAATGATTCACAGAAAATTAACAAGAGTTACACAAAATGATAAGAGCCCATTTATAGTATAGAGAGGAGCGCCCGGGGTGGAGGGGATATGACATTAAACTAGCCATGACCAGGTTCATTATCACTGGCTCAACAATCTGCCTGTGACTGCAAGGCATACAAAAATAATCATTTTTTTTTCGTCTTGTTATTTTTTTTATTTTTTTTTAAGTTGGGGTGGGGTCGGGATGGGAGTTGGTTAAAACTGATGGGTGATAGTGTGCGCAGAAATTGCATTCAACATTTTAAACGTGAGTTTTAGTTGGGATTATTTAAAATTGGACGGATAATATTGTGTGATGCAGATGGAGTTCCTAATGCAGTTTACAATTGGCTAAGCCAGTGGCTTTCAACAGGGGACCCGTAGAAACCGGTGATGCCCCAACGACACACCAAACTGACCAAAGGTGCCCCGAAACTTATTTACTAAAACGCTGGAAACATTTTTTTTAAAATTTAAATTTATTATTTGCTTAATTTCCGAATTCTTCTATTTAAACAGTTATCCTGACTTTGAATTAAAAGTAGGTAACCTAGTGATGAAATAAATATATCAGTGCGTCGTGAGATGTTGTCGAATGCGATGACAATTTTAAGCATGTGACAACAAATATAAATCAGTCATGTTAGCAGCCTTGCATACCATGCTGACAGTATAATTTACGGCACAGTCCAGCCATGACCCACCAAGAGTACTCGTAGGTCGTGGTCCAGCAGATGTCGCAGGCCTGTAATGTATCGTACTTGCCGGGGCCATCAAAGAGCAATAGCCTGGTCCAAAAAAGTGAATGAAATTTCAGTAGCCTTGCAAATGCATAGAAACATAGATTCTATTTTCAATATGACTGAGCGAAACTCCATGTCCTTTGACCATAAGACATTGAAACAGTTTTATAACGTTAACTTATTAAATAGCTTTCTCATCGATGCCGAATCTCTCCTGATTATGACTATGCGGCATGCGCATACAAAATTTTATCCCGTTTTGTTTCGCTTAAATTTAATTGTTAAATTTTAAAAAAAAATGATATATTTTTTATTTTATTTAAAACATCATAATATATTTTTATTATTATTAATATTTTTTTTAACGAACATCCAATTGTTCTTTTAAGGACATTTGCGGAGTATCATTTTATGTCCAATTTGTACGGACCGTACGAAAATTTCCGGAGGGTTGACAACATTGATTCAAAACTTGACCCCGCCCCGCCCCCCCCCCACCCCCTCATTCCCCCCTATTTATATATAATTTTTGATTAATTCTTTTCAAATAACAACTTTGAGCCTAAATATGAGCATCCTGAAACCACCCGAAAAAAAAAAGGGGGGGGGGGTATTACAGGGCTCACGTGACTGTTCTGCTCACTGCCGTAGTTAATTTGGCAATATTTATATTTTTAAACCCATTATTCAATAAAAAGAGAGCTGCAGATGGTGATTGGCAAAAAAATATTTTAAAAAATTAGTTTGTGCTCATCGATCGCCAGGATGGATCAGTCTGCTTTTGGTGGTACGATACGCCTCTTTGACCTCAGGTCAGTCCAAACTCGCTGCTCGATCGGGATATGAGATTTACAAGCTTGTTCACATAACGTGTATAACGTTAATGTTGTAGGGCTGTAGGGCAACAGGTAGATGCAGTGTAGACGTATAGGATAACGGTTAGCTGCAGCTTAGAGGTAGGGTAGCTGCACCTTAGACGTAGGGTAACGGGGAGCTGCAGACTAAACGTAGGATAACGGGTAGCTGCACCTTAGACGTAGGGTAACGGGGAGCTGCACCTTAAACGTAGGGTAACGGCGAGCTGCACCTTAGACGTAGAGTAACGGGTAGATGCACCTTAGACGTAGGATAACATGTAGCTTCAGCTTAGACGTAGGGTAACGGGTAACTGCAGAGTATACGTAGGATAACGGGTAACTGCAGCTTAGGCGTAGGGTAGCGGGTAGCTTTAGGGTAGACGTTGGGTAACGGGTAGCTGCACCTTAGACGTAGGATAACGGGTAACTGCAGAGTAGACGTAGGGTACAGGTAGCTACAGCTTAGAAGTAGGATAACAGTAGCTTAGTCGTAGGGTAACGGGTAGCTTACGTGCAAGAACCTAAGAGACTGTGACATGGAAAAAAAAAGGGGGGGGGGGGCAATTTCCGTAGGATCTGTTTATGACCCCCCCCCCCCCCCCCGCTGCAGCAACTGACGGCTTACTAGATGATCAATGACATCAATATTGCAATGGGTAAGAATGTGGACCTGCTTCAATCTTCTACTGCTGGGAAAGGTCAAAGAAAGGAAACAGTTTTGGCGGACCAACAATGTTCTCTAGGAACCTGAAGAATCGCCCTACCAAGACAACATTATAAACAGTTGTCAATGGGATGGATAGAGGAAGCGAATGACAGATTCTTTTCACTAAATTTTTTTTTTCGATTTGCTTATTTCAAATTTATGAGTTATTTTGTTGTTGAAAAAGAGGTTGTTTTTTTTAGGGGGGTGGGGGGGGGTGGCAGGCGCGCATAAACTATAGTGTGCACTCATAATAAAAAAACAAAACACTTGCATTTGAGTTTCGACTCGGACTGACAGGCATTTGAATTATCTCCGTTTTCAAAAAAATAATTAATTACAGTACTTAAGAAAATGAGATGAGTCTGACTGCACTATCTCGTTGTTTAAGTTTAAGGGTGAAAATTAACTTTTAGAAAATCTGGATATTACCGTGATCTCATGACTTTCTGTGAGAAGTATGACACCGCACATACGTCACATAGGCCTATACAATTAAAAAAAATAACACCCACCCACCCCATTAAAGGAAACAACAAGAATTAAGACTGATTTGATCACGTTTTATTAGTGTCAACATTATTAATTTCTTACTGCATTAATAACGGCATCACAAAAATATACATTTCAAGTTTATATAAAAAAAAATAAATAGATTAATAGGCAAACTAAGGTGGGGGTATAACATCACATAAAAAAAAATAAACTTTATTAAATTATTCATCTTTAAAGCTTTGTTACGTCTTACTCTTGACTGCTGGAAATATCAGTTTTTATACAAATCAGATTGAGAGCAAACAATTATGTTGATGAATTCAAAGACAGCCTCAATGAAAGCGTTGGATATAAACCTGGCTGCAGAGCACAAAGACATGCCAGAAAATGGTAACAAGGAAGGGGGCAGAGACTGCAATCGGGTCAGGTAAAAGTTAAAAGGAAATGAGCCAAACAAAGTATGAAAAAATAAAACTGACCAAAAAGGTTTCTCATTCACTGATTACCTCAGCACCTAGAGATGTTCCCTCAATTCCCTGCACTTAGTACACAAGAATTTTGTTTGGCCAGAATTCGAGCTCCTCAGCCTTCTGTGCACCCACAGCCAAGTAGTTTCAGAACTAGAACAAATACGATGATCAATATGGTTATTGTTGATTTTGACTGATGAACTGTATACGTATGTGATGACCTAGACATGTATGCAATGTTCCCTTTAAACTGCGCAGCTATCTCACAGACGCCGCGCAGCAGTTTTGAGTATCCGCACAGCAAATTTCCATGTAAGTGTGTGTTTGTTTGTGGGCTGTACAATTTTTGCACACACAAAAAATTGATGCTGTAAAACTTTGCAGACAACTGTAGGATTTAACACACGAACCAACAAACCTTAGAAGTAACATTGTATGTATGTATAAATAAATAAAATAAAATCAGCCCTCTTTAAAATTTCAAAAAGATATGAATAAATATGTACAAATTTTAATATTCACACAACTTTAAAAAATAAAATTTATTTATTAAGTGACAATTGGTATAACTTGTATGGACAAACGAGAGTACACAAAAAAAATACAATAAATGGGGACATAAACAGAAAAAATTAATTACAGTCACCAGTAATGAAATGAACACAGAACGGTACCAATACCAATAAATGTATTGTTGTGGTTTTCGGCCACACAAACACAATGAGATTGTTTGGGCTGAAAAGGTCCAGGTTTGTATATAAATAAGTTGGAAGGAATGTATCAAATGCACACTAACTGTAACATCTGTAAAGTGGATTTTCTTTCATCCATTGTGCTGCTTCATCAAACTCATTCATTTAGTATAGAGCAGGCATGGCATGTTTTAATGTATAGCTGACCGCTAGAGTTGAGTGGACCGGCAGGAAAAAATAGGAATGGTCACTGAAGTATAACACTAACAACATAGTCTTTTCAAACCTCTTAACCAAAATATAGTTTTTCAAACCTGTTAACCAACAACATGGTCTTTTCAAAGATCTTAATCAACAACATAGCCTTTTCAAAATTCTTAATCAACAGTCAGCTTGGCACTGTCCCAGCTATTGGGAAAATAGGCCAATGGAATGAGTTTGTTAATTTTGGGAGGAGGTAAGGGTAAAAAAAAACTTCCACACCTTTGGGATAAAGAAAGGTGATCAGCCAATGCAGCTTGGGGGGAGACCAAAACACTGGCCTAAAAATACCTATCTTATTAGCATATAAAATTATCAGGTAAGTTAGTTAACTTTTAAAAAAAAATATTAATAGGATTAGGACTAACATGACTGAAATACCATCATTTAATCACTGAAATAAATAATTTAATCACTGACATACCATCATTTAAGGCAACTGGATGGATGCAGGAGACTTACCATAAATTATAGATGCTAACCAAGGCAAAGATAACTGACTGCAAAGATAGCTCACTGAAGTCAAGTGTAATGTACCAACTTGGTGTCTCAGAAGAAAAAAAATGAGACTGAGAGCAAACAATTATGTTAATAAATTATAAGAAAAATAAAATAACATCAAACTTGTACATTTTTTTTAGGTTATAGTCAGCTTATCCTGAGAAGAAGTAAGACATTCCTCAAAAAATTACAAGGATCAACCTTGCACGTCAATTAACAGTGATAAATATAAAGCAATATATTATGGCAGTTGACTTCGTGACAAAGTTAACAACTGATTTAATAAAATATTATTGAGACAAAGTATTATAATAAATTAAATATTAATCCAAAACCTAAATTTATCAAAATTAAATACTGATAGACTTCCTTGAGCTTGCTATTCGGAAGACAGGCATAGGACAACAACGTTTTTCTTACTTGCTCACTGGCATCAAACAACAATGCCCCCCCACCTCCCTCATTAAAATTTGCTGTTTAGCAATATTAATAGTTCAAAATTTACCAACGGCTAGATACAGTTGGGTATTCATCAAAATTTATCACTGGAAAATAGGCTAGACAGAAATAGCCATAAACAATAAATTGGTAAAACACTAAAGCACTAGATAAATATCTGACACAACCGGAGGGGTAATTCTCAAAACTTTCCGATGACCTCCATCATTTAGACAGGTTTTAAAATGTCTCTGCAAACTGCACTCGGTGATGTCATTTTGATTAATGCCCAGTGTTTCACAGGAAACTGTACTAGAATGAGACCAGGACTCGGTATGGCAGTATCATGGAAAGATCTGCAGGACAGAAACCCGACACACTTGTGTAAGAAAGCATCTGATAGATGTGGTTTCTTAAGCCATTGCCTCAAACATCTGTCTGAAAAGATAACACTTCATTTACAAATGCTCGTAAAACTGAAATAGGGTAAGACTCTTTATTCGATGCAAATGAATTATTACATTAGCTTATAAATACTTTTACTACTCAACTGAATTTAGACTTATACTTAATAGTCTTGAAAAAAAAAAAAAAATCCCTTTCCTTCCAGAGGCTTCAAGTGTTAAACAAACATGCATATTTGTATCTCGTGAGATGGTATAAACTACAACAATGGTTTAACTCTATCTAAGCTGATCAACTAGCAGTCTGAGTTTAGCAGATGTAATTTAATATTTCTTCCTTACACTCACAGACTATTAATTATGAAATCTGTTGGTCGTTCTGGTGACATTTTTTAAAATGTATTTCTTCACACCTCATTTCCACTCAAATGTGTTTGGTCTGAGGACAACTTGAAAAGTCCAAGATAAGTTGTCTCCTTGTCAAAGTCAACAAATCCCTGCCCTGAGAGTGAGACGCTGACCACATCCCCTGCAGACAGGTGGTGAATTCCACCTGGGAAATATAAACATATGATGAACTTATGTCAACATCTTATTAACGGACTAAAAAAATCTCAGATAACCCTCAAGCAACTCTTCTCTTCTAACTGAATTATTTTTTAAATAATTTTTTTGTCCATATGACAAACATGATTCAATTAATAAAAGAAAATCTTAAAGAGGGTCTATATCTTTCTTATTTTCAAAATATAAAACAGAACATATGAACTATATATATATGCCTATTAAAATTGAGAAATTCTGATTTCCCTACTATGGGATTGGAATCTGTAGTGACAGTATTCAATAATTTGAATGGGTTAAACCATGTAGTTTGAAGTGACTGTATTCAATAATTTGAATGGATTAAACCATGTAGTTTGTAGTGACTGTATTCAATAATTTGAATGGATTAAACCATGTAGTTTGTAGCATGATTAAAAAGAGAAGTGAGGCTGGAAAAATCTGATGCAAGATATTTTTTGCACACCCAATGACTTGAAGGTGATTGACGTCACTTGAAAATGAGGAACAAAATGAAATCATCTCTGACACAAATGTTTATAAACATTAGATGGACACCCACCAATAAAACTGGTTTTCCTAAAGTCTGTACAATTGTGGCAGGTTGTATGAACATTTCTAGCTAGTGTCCTCTCTTCGTTATTAGTATTGGGAGCATAAGAATGCATATCAATATAATGGAACCAGGTCTGAAACAAAAGAAAAGAAAAAAAAAAGATTTAATAGGAATTTTTAAAACCAGAAAACTTAAAGAAAAAGAATTTAATCTTGAAAAATGTTCCTTTATTCCCTGTCTGATACATTCCACAGTGGGAGTGGTAGCACTTACCTTATGAGCAAACTCTGCAGAGAAAGCTCTTGAGTTGGGATGAAAATTTACACTGCTGTAAATATAATATAGACCTGAGTGAAAAAAAAAAAAAGCAAATTAAAAATGTATGTTTAGAAAAAATTATTTTTAGCTAAATACAGACAAAACAAATTTAATTTTGAAATTTCAAAATGGACAAATGAATTTCGAAATGCATAAAATGTTTTCTACATCAGCCACATTTGGAAAGATATTTTGTATTTAAACAATGTAAGAAAAATCTGGTATAGAAAGATAAATTTAAGAAGAGACTGGATAAAATATTGTGTAAATTTTCGTGAGCCTCAAAGAGTGTGCTGAGATGAGCTTTTGAAATGCAATTAAAGAAAGAATGATTTGAAACGTTTTTGTGAATGCCATTTTGAAAAGGTAGAGTATTTTAGCATGAAGGATTTTGAAAATTGGCCTTCTTATATCTCCAGTAAACCCAGTGTATATTTCCTGATTATTGATTGTTTACGCTTATTACTACTGTTTTTCCAGCTAAGCCAGGGAATTAAGAAAACCTGACGTAGCCTTTAAATTGCCTTGTGTCAGTGTTACACGTCCGCCTTATAGGAGCTAGTAAGTTGTTTTTTCTGTAGCTGTTGAGTAGGGGAATCAACCCCTACACTACTTTGACTGTCTTCCTCCAAACCCCCTCTTAAAAATAATTTATTCAAATTAATTAGTTTTAAGCTTTAATCATTAAATGTTTAATTTTTTTTTTTTAGTAACAACCAAATTTGCCTTATGGGGATTTAAGAATGAAGGTAAGCAAAGGCCACAGATAAAAAACAACACTGTATTGCAGGGGTGGGCAAACTTCTTGTGCGGAGGGCCACATTGACAACTGTAAAGCATTTGGGGGGCTGCATGTATATTTTTTCCAATTATTACAAAACATTTCTCTATATTAAAATCGTTAAATTTGCATTTTAGCATTACATGCCAAAAGTTAAGGACTGTTTAAAAAATTAGAAAGTTAGAAAGTTGATCAAAAAATGTTAAAACAATCATAACAGTACATGAAATTCTGTAAAATTCAACAAAATAACTTTAAAAAAAAACCAAAGTAATTTTTATTATTTCTAAATGCCTTCAAGGGCCGCATTGTATTAGTTGCCGGGCTGCAGTTTGCCCACCCCTGCTAAATTGAGTGATAATCACATTTTGTTGGCTAATATAAAGACAGTGTTGATAAATTCTAAACAAAATATAAATCTCAACTGGAGCCAGACAAACATTGAAAAATGTTCTTTCACTTTTTTGTATTTTTACCATCTTATAAATACTATGCCAGGAACAAAATATTGCACAAGTGCTCCCTTTATTTACATACCTGAATGTAATATATGTAATCCATTTTCCTTGAGTTCAACTCCTCGACTGTGGGTGATGCTGGATGCATCACTGACATTCAACTTGGTGGGTAAAGGATGGTGGTTAGCAAAGTTGGGATCTGGGAGGTAATTTGTTGAAACATTATCTTGGTGCTAAGTTTCTCCTGTGTTGTGTGGAATAATTGTTATCATATAAATTTATACAATAAAATCTGGAAATAAGAGCACTGAACTAGCACTCTCCTTAGCACATGCACTAGCTCAACCCAGCAAAGGGACCGCCTGAATCTGAAAATAGCACCACTTCTGATTTGGTCCCAAGGGTTTGCGCAATTTCCAGGTTTTCCGTATTTTTTATAACTGGATATGTCAATAAACATGCACAATATCAACTCTGTTAATAACTTATTTTTTAATATCTGCATTGTCATTACATATGTAAATGAAGGTAGAAATAGTTTTTCACAAAAACAACATACAGCAAAATTGGTGCGGCCAGATGAGTAAAGGTTAATGGCAATATAAATATTTGCATAACAATAAAATTTCCTGTAATAAGCTCATTTATTTTAATGCAGAATATTTATTCACATTATTTCTCTAATGTAAAAAAAAAAGTTTATTATTAAACTATTATCCCAATATTTGCGTCAAAAGTAATATTTTAAATGTGAATGAAATGGTTCTGTAAACCTTGCATTGTTTATAAATTTTTAGAAGCTTTACAACAGTACGTCCAAATTTAAAACGTTTACTCCAAGACACTAAATTAACTTGTATAAGTTATATACCTGTTTCTAGCTCTGTGCCTGGGATTCTGTCTGGTATTGTTAGTCCAACATGAGCACTTGTAGTTGTAGCTGCATTATGCAACAAGATTTCTAATTTTGCACACAAAGTAAAGAGGAATAAAAATGTTAGTACAACTGAAGTGATGATAAATTTCCTGAATACCGCGTGAACAAATAAACCCCACCTAAAATAAAAAATTCTGTAGAGTTAAAATGGCTTGTATATTGATTAAATGAAAATAATCATGTCTCGGGGAACCATTTTTTTTTTAAACAGATGTAACAGAGAAAGTCAGCTTACTGGCTGTGATAATGATTGATTACCAAGGGAAAAGGGCAACAATTTGTAACAATTACCTGATAACTTCATTTCACCCTTGATGAACTGCAAACAAAAATATTTACATTTAAATGCAAACTAATTAAAATTAAATTTTAAAAGAAAATAACAATTTTAAGTCAGATATAATGTTCAGAGTAATAAATTTACAATTGTATCTATTTCCTTCTCCATAAAAATACATCTCTATGATAAAACTAAACTTAACAACAACTTTTTCAAGGTACCTGAATTGTAATCATTGGGCTTGATTTGAATGTAATGTAGTGTTGGGATGTGAAGGTGATTGTTGAGAAGGGGCCGGTAAGGTGTTTGATTGAGGGTTTGAATGAAACAGCTGAGTGAGTGTTACATTATCCATGAGTGTAAATGATAAGTGTCAATAAAAGAGAACAGAGGAAGAATATCATTTAGCCTCACAGATATCAGTGTTTTGTGATGGTGCAAGCATGACTTAGTGCTGGCAAATAGTTTTGACTGAAGCCTGTTCCAGCCAAGTGTATGTGCATCATATCCTAATGTTTTGTATAAGTCTGCAACATTGAAGTCTTTAAAGACAACAACAAAAATAAAGTACAAAATTCAAACCGTTTTTAAAAAAGGGAGAATAGTATCTTGTTCTTGAAGTAAAGCTCTCTTTGTAGGCTGTAAAGAGATGTAGAGTATAATTTAAAAAAATAAATTTTTAAAGTAAAAATTATGTTTTTTCTTTCATCAATGTATACATAGAAATTATTTTAAGATTTTAAACACAATAATACTAGATTGCTCAAAAAATATTTTAAAATAATGAAACTGAAATGGCTTATTAAGTTCCTAATATATATACCGGTATTATCTACAATATCTGCAAACTAAGTAAATCATACACGGTAACATACTAAAATCTACAGATACATATCTGCTAGCAACATTGAGTGAACTCACAAGATATTCATGTCTCTCTCTATCCATGGATATGACAATAATAATGCTTGAAAGGCTAAAAATTATACTTATTAAGGGAATCACCATCATCAGCCTGTGGGAAAAAATAAATAACTGAACTACATTTCCAGGCAGTGGTTCTTGTGAACTTTTTTAAATAAGTGTTTTATATTGAGCATAACGTGAAAAATTAAAAAATCAACAAGTTTATACTTTTTTTAATTTTGATTTTTCAACCATTTATTTCTTAAAGTTCTAGCCTAAACTAGGCAGTGGCGAATTTGGAAGTGGTATGACCAGGCCGGGCTCACTTTGGGGCCGGGGACAAATTCTGTTATATTAAAAATATATTTAATTTGAAATTACTTCAGTAATAAAGGAAATATTTCTGTACAATACTATCTGTATAATCATGATTATTAATTATCTCTGTTGCCTGCTATTCCCATATTGAAAATTCAATGTAAAACTGTGTGAAATAAAAAAAGTTAGATGGAAAATTTAATGGCAATGCACAGGTTTTTAAAAAAAAATTATTTTTTTTTACTACTGGTTTAGAATTGTGCTGTGTGTCTTTGAGTTGTTGTCTAGGGGGTAGGACTCTTACACCATGACACAAGAATAACACTTGATACAACAGACTTTCAGAGATTCTAACACTTTGGCACTACAGTTGGCTACACCATTCAAAATGTATATTAAAAAAAACATACACCTGTTTATCTGTGTTCTCCGCTTAAACTGTTGAACAGTGATATTGAATTCAACTAACCTGTTCTACTTCTGCATATTATTTTAGAGCCAACTTCTAATGACCATTAAAACATAAACGACGTCAGATTTTCCCAAAAGACGATGCGAAGTTTGTTCATATAGGCAAAGGAATGAATTATTGTTGCTTGATATTTAAATGAAAAATAATAATACTTATTAACAGGAATTTTATGCCTGAATGTACGGATAATTTAAGGAGGAGGAGAGTTCTGGAGAGACCCAAGTTAGGGATGCCGCCTGGGACTGCATTAAGTCAAGATATGCGGCATGCCACTTAAAATAATCAAGCTGTTAGAAAAAGAAAAAAAAAAGGCAAATACTCATTTTGATATTATATTTGGACAGATTTACAAATTATTTTAATCCCCATTATTATGATAGAAAATAATATACTATATTAGTCAATTCAGTTAAGTTTCATAATTTTTACACTTACCAAAAATGTGTCTCCTGCATTTCAATCTCTTGAGCTTCCAGTCCTAACTTTCCTAAGTCACCATGCTCCATATGTCATAAATTGATCCCATTCAAAATGTCTGTAACAATAAATTATTCACATTTCAAATAAAATTTTTATAAAATGTGGGTAAGGAATACGCTAATTAAAACTTCGTTAAAACACAAGTTATATATATATAAAATAAAATTAAATAATTTATGTTTAGCCTACTGGTACCTACAATTCATGGAAAATTATTTTTTAAAAATTTGATGCTTAACCTACAAGCAGTCTGTGACATGTTAACACCAGATCAAAATGTTCGGCCACGTAGGTACTTTGACAAAAATTGTAAATATTGTCCCATTGTGATAAAAGATGCAATAAGTATAAGCTTTATAATTATAAAAAATCATAGAGAAGTGGGGCTATGATTTAAAAAGAAGCAACAATTTTTAAAAAAAAAGTCCTTTATTTATCTTTGTATGTAATAATAATGTAATGTAAGTAACTGCAAAAAGTTGTTACTTTCTGCCTTATTTTGCCCACAATTTTTATTTTATTTTAAAAGAAAATGGTCCACACAATTTTAAGGAGATATTCTCAATGAACTATAATATTTACAAGACAATGAAAAAAAAAATTGTACATAACTGCAAAACATCAAATATTTGTATGTTGAATAAATTTATTTGAAGGTAAGTTTAAATAAATGATGAAAAGAAAAATTGGAAAATTATTTTTTATAAAAATAAAGGCAAAATTGAAAAACAAAAAATAACATACATCATTCATACATGTTCATTGAATTTTAATTAAATAATATATGGTACAGTATTCAATTAAATAAATCCTTTTATTTTTATTTGTCACATTGATAGAAATAGAAGCCTTTATTTTTTAAAACGGAATGCATGAAATTATTATAATAAAATATAGATTTTCTATAGTCTGTAGAGTATAATAATTATAATTAAAATGCATTTCTTTATTTTTAAAAAAAATTATTATAAAAAATTAAAATTTCTATCTTACTACTAACTCAACACAGTTTCTAGTTTCTCTAATGCTGAAAATGAATGAATGAATTGAATGTCCTACTTTGACTTCATACTTTATGAAAACATAATCCAACCCAAACATAATTAGAATTAGAGTTGAATATGGTTAATTTAGTAGTATCAATCATTATTATCATTGATGCTTAAATTAAATTAATACTCAATTGTTGGGGCTTTATTTAAATTATGTAATTATAATAATTGTGTAATATTGTTTATATTATTTGCTCTCTTTTAATAAAGATTTTATAGGCATTTTATTTTAAATGTATAGTATAGATTTAAGTTTAAATATTACTCTAACTTTAAGTTTAAATACAAGTCCTTAAAAGTCTGCTTTAGTAACGCCACTTTCGGGAATCCCAACACTTAACTTTTAATTTTACTTTTAAGGCAGTTTTAGCTTTATTTAATACCGGTACTTAATAAAGTGAGTCACTTAGTGACAGCACGAACAGTGGGCGTGGGACCTGACACTTGTGTATAGTGTATAGTAATGATTCAATGATGTGTAGCGTTATGATAACTTTCCTGTCCATCACTAAGTATTTTACTCATCTTAAACGTGATAAGTTGTGTGATACAGTTAATATGATATAAATTAAAATGAAATCGACCATTCGCTTTTTATTAAAATTTAACTTACAAGGTTCAACAGAAATAAAAAGAGAAAATCATCCTTGATGATACCCAAAGAAATGAACACCGGAAAAAAAAAAAAG
Organism: Lymnaea stagnalis; assembly: GCA_964033795.1. Taxonomy (NCBI): domain Eukaryota; kingdom Metazoa; phylum Mollusca; class Gastropoda; family Lymnaeidae; genus Lymnaea; species Lymnaea stagnalis. The sequence continues at coordinate 193,826 of CAXITT010000153.1, read as the reverse complement.
ACGCGCGCAATGTTGAATATACAGAAATACCCGTATGCTATTTATTCCCTGAAAGTCGTAACTTAATTAAAGGGACATTTCAACATAATTTTATGGTGAGGTGACACTCCCAGATCTCACCCTCCCCCACCCATTCTTTTTCAATAAAAAAAAAATTAAAATACAACTTTTATCAAAGAAATACATAAATAAAATTATACAATATCATATGAAAAACGAAACTATAGCCGGTAGTTGATTTTGGCCTATATAAAAACTACGTCACCCACTAAAATAAATAACAAAAATAGTAATGGAAATGTTAAAACTCCCTGTGATATTTTGTTTGTTTTCACAATATTATTCACCTTGGCATATGACAACATTTATGAACATTAGCCTATATTGGTAAATCAAAATGAATGTCACAAATAAATAAACTAAATAAACCTAGTCCATAGTGTTCCCAAGTTTTACTTAAGAAAAAATAAATGAAAATAATAATATAAATATTAGTCTAACATTTAAAAAAAAAAAAAAAA
>CAXITT010000153.1:115098-191484 GCA_964033795.1 Lymnaea stagnalis | reverse complement strand
ATAGATAGATAGATAGATAGATAGATAGATAGATAGATAGATAGATAGATAGATAGATAGATAGATAGATAGATAGATAGATAGATAGATAGATAGATAGATAGATAGATAGATAGATAAATAGATAAATAGATAAATAGATAAATAAATAAATAAATAAATAAATAAATAAAAAAATAAATAAATAAATAAATAAATAAATAAATAAATAAATAAATAAATAAATAAATAAATAAATAAATAAATAAATAAATAAATAAATAAATAAATAAATTAGGATTGATACGAAAAACTTGGTTTTTAGGGCTTGTTTAATTATTATGTTAAATTTGCTTAAATTTGTGATTTTTAAAAACTAAATCATTGCCAGACATATGCATAAATTAATATTGAGTTCTGTGTTGTTACTATACTCATAGAATATACTCGTAATATCGCATTGAGAAATTGTTTATACTTTTCAAATAAGTAACCCTTACTATCTATAACCCTTTTTTCGGAAAGGTTGCTTACAATCCGCCGCTTCTCTATTCCCACTTTGAATTTGCTTCTTGGCCCTATCCAACCCATTCCTCCCAGACGGCGTGTCCGGTCGGCACAGAACTGGAGATGGGCATCATGAACTGGTTGGCCCAAATGCTCGGACTCCCGAAAGATTTCCATTATCACCCCAAAGGCAAGGGTGGGGGCACATTAAAGGTAATTCTTAGAACAAATAGGAATTAACACCTTTTTAAAGTTGTAATTGACGATGTGGGGAAACACATAATTCGCACATGTAAAATTTAATAACATTGCAATTGATTTTAAAAAAATACACTCATTGTTTGGCCTTTTCATTCTGCACGCCAAAATCAATAAAATATGTGTATATCAGTGAAAAGGGTTTTGGGGGTTAAGGTGGATTTCGATCCTTGCGTACAAATGAATTCTAAACGGCCCGAAAAATGCTAAATATGCAAAAAGAGTAAAGTAAAAACGTTTACTTCTATAAAAATAATACGTAATATGTTTTCAAACGTATGTAAATTAAAAAAAAATAAAATCAGCAGTTTAGGAGTAGCTTAATTCTTATTATTATAGGTCCTAAATGGTATATATTTAAAAAAAAAAAATTCAGACATTTATGACACAGTTTTGCTGACATTTCCTTCCGTGACGCCTCCAGGGTTCTGCCAGTGAGTCAACTTTGATTGCACTCCTGTCGGCAAGAAAAGCAGCGGTGGCGAAACTACAACAGCAGGACCCCACCTTAACCAAGGGGAATATCGTTGACAGGCTTGTCTGTTATACATCCGATGAGGTAAGACTGAATGATTAGATGAATATTGTTTCGTTACTGCCGCCTAACAAGCAATGTGAGCAAATCGAATAATTCTATGTCTAACATAATGAATCTATAAGCTGGCGCGTAGGAAAATGGAAATCTGAAAGATACTGAACTGCCCCACCTGTTTATAATTCGTTTAATTAAATTTTTTTAAAATGACAATGAGTTTCTCTCTCTCAATATATATATATTAAAATCCCTAGTATAGGGAGCATCCCATATTTCCTTGACATTTTACTCCATACCACGATATTCGACATCTCCTTAAAGCAGAAGTTAACTATCTATTAGGAAACCGGATATTGTAATTATATCCCTATAAGACACTTGTCTGTTTTATACTTGAAACGTCAATGCTCCAAACTTCCATGGAACACATTTTGAACTAAAAATGGAAAAAAAGCTTTCTTAATTCTAAATGATATTGTATGTTGCCTTTCCTTCCAGCAGTCGGGGGCCACAACAGAACATACACACATTTGAAAAAAATAAATAAATGACAATGCACAAAACTTAATGGTGTTTTGTTTTCTAAAGCTAAAATATGAAAATAAAAAATAAAATTTTACGCCTATTTTAAAGTGAATACTACTTTATAATGTTCAAATCTCCCATATTTTCATGCTGTATTCCATTTTATTCACGTGCTCCCGTTTCGTCAGGCCCATTGCTCTGTTCCAATGGCGGCTCTGTACGGCCTGGTAGAAATGAGAATGTTGCCCACCGATGAGAAAGGAGCTCTGCGTGGTCCAGTGCTGAAGGCAGCCATAGAGAAAGACATAAAGGCTGGGCTTGTTCCTTTTTTTGTAAGTTTGAATTGTATAACTTGTCTTAGACACACGTATCGTTTTATGTCATTATTGCCGATGAAGTAATGTTGTTATTTTTTTAAATGAATAACATTAAACTAGATTTTGTTCGTGTGCTTTTATCTTTCCGAGTTTCTTGCAAAAATCTCCGGACGGCTAACTGACCCACTTCTCGTCATCATATCGAGCTTAAAATTGACCCATAAATTCATTACCAATGATAACAGATTATTTAACATTTTCAACCCCATCACACGCCAACAAAAAAAAACATCAGTTTCATTGATACCAGATGTCACTGATTTCACGAATTAAATTTTCCGGATACTGCGGTCAATGAGATTCTTAAAAATATCGCAAGTGCGTTTTGTTCTCAATATTGTTTTTACGGAAACAGTTGGTGTGTTAAATCTGTGGTGTAAAATCTGGTGGGGGATTAGGATATTAATATAGTCCAGGGACGTGAACAAAAAATTGCGGTTGCGAGTAGTAATTGGGATTCGTCTAAACGGCGTTACTTGAATGTATGTTTTGTCCATTTTTAAGCCCCAACCCCCAAAATTATTATATTAACTTCGCTGTTGTTCGTACGCTTCTTTCTTTCCAAATCTTTGAAAGGCTAATTGACCCACATACTGTCACCCTGTTGAGTTGAACTAACTGGGTACATAACTCGTAGCCGATGAAAACACATTCCCCCCCCCCGCCCCCCCCCCCAAAAAAAAAAAAAAAAAAAAACAAAAAAAAAAAAAAAACAAAAAAAAAAACAAAACATATTTATTTAAGAAAAAAAAAAAAAAANNAGCTTCTCATGTTTTTTTAAGAAGAAGAAAAAAAGATGCAATGCTTTCTTAAAAAAAGGAGACGTCGCTATTTCGCAGAAAAAGGGTTAGAAGGGTTTTATACGAAAAGGGGTTTGGGGGGGGGGGGGTTAATGTAACTCTAAACGTGTGTAAGCTCAAAGGAGGCGTGCGCAAGACTGTGCTCGCCGTGACGCAATCAATTTCTTACGAGATGAAGAAAAAGATGACAGAGATTACAATAGACAGCAACAAAAAAAAAACCACAACAAAACGAACGTATTTTGACATAATGGGACAATGTAAAGGGCATGACCAGCTGTCAAGCTGGTTCAGCCAGACATCGCAGATGTTGTGAGCGCTTGAATCCGAGGAGTCAAATTGTGCCACGTAAGAATACACGGAGGCGCGAGCTGGACGCAGGACACGCAAAGTATGCGATACACCGGGGAGCAACTGGGAAGGAAAACACAGGACCGAGCTGAGGGGGAGAATTCTTGTAGACTGCATACGCCCCAGACGGGGGTAAAAGGCTTAATAAGTAAGTAAGTAAACTGTTAAACTGAGTCGTCTTCGTCTAACAAACAGTGGCACCGTAAAAGAATGTACGGATTGACAGTGAACTTTTCATTCATAATTTCAAAAGATGGCACGCTGCAATGAAAGGTCTTCGAGGATTCATTGAATGTATTCTGGATTTTATTCAAAGAAGAGTAACCTCCAAGTTTTAACGAGTTCCCACACAGTTCGTACTAAAGCCTTTCGACCCGCTCTTTAAACTTAATATAAGCGTTCATCAATTTTTAAAGTCACTTGGATGGACATTGAACCAACTATCTGTGTTAAACAAAACAAGGATCTAAATAAACATTAAAAATAATTAGGTAATAGTTAAAACAAAATCTTAGTTTATTTTTGGGAGTGGAAGTTCTTTTGATACAGCTTTTTTTTTTTTAGCTTGTGGCGTTTTATAAATACTTTATAACTTATTTTTTTGTGTAATTTTAATGTTGTTATTTTATGTGTTCTTTTCTTTGCATAAATATCTACTGGTTCTTTCATATTCACATTTTGCTCTCAGGCTAAAATATTTAAACGTAAGCTTTTTTATTTGTGGTATGCCTCGGTAGTCTGGGAAAGAGATCTAGGTGCGTGAAAAAAGTTTGCGGATCACTGCTCTCCATAGCACTGACAAAGGAATGTGTCGAATATATGCGCTTTACTAAATTATAACAGTATGCACAGGCATACCATAAAGATATGGATAATGAAGATTTTTCTAAAAACAATCTAATTAAGACGATTTCTTTAAAAAAATAGTTTGTGTTGGCAGTCATTTCACAAACTGATGTGATCGTGTTTCATTACAAACATTTTTTTGCGTGGCTCATAGCATTAAAAAGTTATATTTTTTTAACAACGACTTAAAAAAAAAAAGATGTAGACTAACATTATGAGTTTCTGTACGTAGTAGTGTTTGTAAAAACGTCTTTTCTGATTGCTGACATAAAAACCACAGAACAGTTCAGACGAGACATTAAACTTTTGCACAGCTGTAATGACTTATTATTTAAACACCCCCCCCCCTAAAAAAAAAAAAAAAAAAGCTTGTTGTAATGATAGATGTGTGCCAGAATCGGTACGTTTTTCTGATTGCTGACATAAAAACCACAGAACAGTTCAGACAAGACATTAAACTTTTGCACAGCTGTAATGACTTATTATTTAAACACCCCCCCACCTAAAAAAAAAAAAAAGCTTGTTGTAATGATAGATGTGTGCCAGAATCGGTACGACTTCCACGTGTGCTGTAGATGACCTGTCAGAGGTGGGCCCCATATGTAAGGGAATTCATTTGAAGCTTTATGTCTCTTGCTAGATATGAAAAATGATAAATATCACCACCAGAATGGGATATGTTGATACTAATCGTGACAATTTCAAATAGTCATGAAGCTTAGCGTTAAACAATGGTAAATTACTAGAAAACTTTTTGATTTTTATAATTCTTTGCTAAATAACTAATGGAATTGTTAGTTGTAAGTGACACGAAAATGTATAGGTTTCGTTTTTTATGACTACTTATTATAACTGGCCACTGAAAAACTCCGTACTTTACAATAAAATGTAACCAGTACGACATATGGCTGCACGTAGACGCTGCCTACGCCGGCAGTGCTTGTATCTGCCCTGAGTTCAGGTATCTACTGAACGGTGTAAAGGTGAGTGGGTCCACTACATCATCTTCATACATTCACTCGACGACATCGTCTTCTTTACGTTATTTCGAAGGCGTACCGTTAAACAGTTCATCATTGGTGTTAGAATATTGACTGTAGTCTTTAAGTCGGTAGTCTTTAAGCCACAATGGAGATGACACCAGTAGTAGACCCACGTGATTGATTAGGACGTATACCAGCAGTAGGCCTACATGGTTTGCTAGGATTTAATACAATCGTAGATGGGTTGTTAGGAATTACACCAAAATCCATTATATGGTTTTGAAGTCTGTAAAAAATTTTTTTTGAATATTAATATTAAAGTAGCATTTAATACTAAACAAATAAATACCAATTGAACAAAATATTATAAATAACCAACAATTTCCTAACAGCAAGAGCAAATGTATATTCAAATAATGTTTCTGTCCCTTTTCTGACAAATGCCATGACTTTAAAAGTGCACGAAATGTTACTCGTGAAACTTTATATAAGCTAATCAAACTAGCTAATCAAACTATTCCCCTATATACAAAGAAAATAAATAATAGAAAATGTTGGAAAAAAAAAATTATTATCTGCCATTCTTGAGTCATGATTATAAATTATTTATATTTCTGATGCATCTAAATTGCATGATAGATAATGAAATGACATGAACATTATAAATATAGTTGTACTTCACAAAAAATATAATTATATGATCTTAGTTTTAAAATGTTAATATATGCTTGAACAAGTGTAATAAGTTATTGTTCTCGCTGTAATCTATATCCACATCAATCTTCCCTCGGCCCCGTTCCACAGCACGCGACCACATTCAACTTTGACCCCCACAAGTGGCTCCGTATCAACCACTAATGTTCAGCAATGTGATAAGTTCAAAGAATCACGGAATAAGGACCCAGAAAGTCAGGGCCAGGGACAAGGGTCAAGCGACACTTATTTCAGGTGAACAATCGGAAGGGGTACCAAATTAAAGTGTTTAAAAAAAAAACCCAACAGTATATTAATAGGGCGCAAATTGATAATTCTTTCTCGTGTGAACAAAGTATTTAAAAAATGTAAAAAAAAACAACAACTCTTGGCCGGGCTCTGCCAGAAGTTTTAAATCTTTCAAGTTTGGATGTTAGTTCAAATATTATAAAAGCAGAATTTAATGTACGTTTTGCAACTAGGAAAAAAACATGATAAAATTCTTTTTTTTTTTGGTAGTGATTAAAACTTGATTTGCTAATATATCTAGGAAGCAGACGGATTTAATTCACGTTTGACTTGTGTTTGGACAATATAGGGTCAAGGACACAGATCTTATTAGTGAAGCATACCAGATAAATTCTACGTATTTGGAACCCCACAGAGAGATCAACACGATTCCCGAGTTTAGGGTAAGCCAAAAATTTAGGGTAAGACAACAGTTTAGGTTAAGACAATTAACGTTTAGGGTAAGACAACACTTTAGAGTAAGAGAACAATATAGGATTTAGACACTATTTAGGGTAGGACAACAGTATAGGGTAAGATAACAGTTTAAAGTAAGACAACAGGTTAGGGTAAGACAACAGTTTAAAGTAAGACAACGGTTTGTGATAAGACAACAGCTTGGGGGAAGACAGCAATGTACGGTATGCTAAGGCTAAAGAAAATTCTCTCTCTTTCTATTGTCTAAAAGTGTAGATCTGAGTGGTAACGTGGGCCAAAAGGTTTGAAGTTTAAAACAAAAGAAACTATCAACTTTGAATTGAAAATGAACAGTAAAACCGAACGGTGTCAGGGTACTACTCCAAAAGTCACGTGACGACTCTGATCTGGTGAATGACCTCCTGTTATTTATTTGGTGCGAACTGGCATTTATTTATTACATTTTATTTATTGTCTTCAATGTCATTTATTGAGTCAACATTCATTTATTGAGTGACCATTCATTTATTGTGTCACCAGTAATTTTTTTGTGTCACCAGTCATTTATTGAGTCACCATTCATTTATTGAGTGACAATTCATCTATTGTGTCATCAGTCATTTATTGTGTCACCAGTCATTTATTGAGTTACCAGTCATCTGTTGTGTCACCAGTCATTTATTGAGTTACCAGTCATCTGTTGTGTCACCAGTCATTTATTGTGTCACCAGTCATTTATTGAGTGACAATTAAAGTAGAACAATCGAACACAAGACATCTAAAAGTAGTTCTCAAGCGCAACAAGCAAACCGTCACATGCCACGGAACGTCGCACTCAGTTTGTGATAATTTGTGACTTGGAAGACGGATTGTTTAGATTTTTCAGCAGCCAAAACCTGCTTTCGTGCACTGCGGACTTGGAACTACTTTTAAAAAGAAAAGAAAAAAAAAAGACTGCCTTATGAAAATTAAATGCAACACACGTTAAAGTTCACAAAGTGTCACCTGGTACCTTTTTTTTTTTTTTTTTTTACTAAAGTTTCCAATGGTTCCCTTTTTGTTACTTTGAATCAAAAAAAAATATGAAAAAAAAAAAAAAAAATAAAAATAGGCCACGTGGGAGATAACGCGATTCTATATAAGTTGAAAGTGAAGAATTAGACTAAAGTTTTTTTCAAAGGCTATTTAATGATTCGACAAGCTCGAGTGTCCCATTTTACCGCATGCTATGACCAAACACTAACCCGCTTCTATGCAATCGAACTATTTAAGGCGGGAATTGTTTATTTGTACTTAATTTACAACTGCTTGTTGCCATGGACGCCTCTGAGTTTCGAGCCAGCGCACGTGAGATGATTGACATCGTCACAGACTACCTGGAGAACATCCGAGAGCGCCCCGTGTTTCCTGACGTCACACCCGGGTACCTGAGACAGATGTTACCGCCACGCGCGCCAGATGAGGGGGAGACATGGGACGAGGTCAAGAACGATTTGGAACGTGTGATCATGTCTGGGGTGAGTTAAGCACAGTTTAGAGGAAGATTTGGAAGTGTGATAATATCTGGGGTGAGTTAAGCAAAGTTTAGAGGAAGATTTGGAACGTGTGATAATATCTGGGGTGAGTTAAGCAAAGTTTAGAGGAAGATTTGGAACGTGTGATAATATCTGGGGTGAGTTAAGCAAAGTTTAGAGGAAGATTTGGAACGTGTGATCATGTCTGGGGTGAGTTAAGCAAAGTTTAGAGGAAGATTTGGAACGTGTGATGATGTCTGGGGTGAGTTAAGCAAAGTTTAGAGGAAGATTTGGAACGTGTGATAATATCTGGGGTGAGTTAAGCAAAGTTTAGAGGAAGATTTGGAAGGTGTGATATATTTGGTATATTTTTGGTGCATGCTTGGTGTATGTTTTGTGTATGTTTTGGTACATGTTTGGTGTACGTATTGGTGTATGTATTGGTGAATTTGTGATGTATGCATTGGTGAATGTTCAGTGTATGTATTGGTGAATGTTTGGTATATGTATTGGTACATATTTGGTGTACGTATTGGTGTATGTTTTGGTTAATGTTTGGTGTATGTTATTGAATGTATTGGTGTTTGTTTGGTGTATGTTTGATGTATGTTTGGTGTATGTTTGCTGTATGATTGCTGTATGTTTTGGTTAATGTTTGGTGTATGTTATTGAATGTATTGGTGTATGTTTGGTGTATGTTTGATGTATGTTTGGTGTATGTTTGGTGTATGTTTGTTGTATGTTTGATGTATGTTTGGGTTAATGTTTGGTCTATGTAGTTGTGAATGTTTGGTATATTTTTGGTGCATGCTTGGTGTATGTTTTGTGTATGTTTTGGTACATGTTTGGTGTACGTATTGGTGTATGTATTGGTGAATTTGTGATGTATGCATTGGTGAATGTTCAGTGTATGTATTGGTGAATGTTTGATATATGTATTGGTACATATTTGGTGTACGTATTGGTGTATGCATTGGTGAATATTTGGTGTATGCATTGGTTAATATTTGGTGTATGCATTGGTAAATATTTGGTGTATGCATTGGTAAATATTTGGTGTATGCATTGGTGAATATTTGGTGTATGCATTGGTGAATATTTGGTGTATGCATTGGTGAATATTTGGTGTATGCATTGGTGAATATTTGGTGTAGGCATTGGTGAACCTTATGGTGTGTTGTACAGCCTACTATACACTTGTGGAATGTTTTGTGTCAAGTAAGCGAGTTTCATCTATTAATGGCTTTCTCTCTTTTTTTTTGGATCTTTAACGTAAAGCATATAGTTCACGGTATAGGATGAGTTGATTAAAAAATGCAGTTGTACCAGTGCAACGGTTAGAGTAGGACCTTAGAGTAGAACAGGATCAGAGTTAGTATTTGACTTTTTAGTTGGTGTATTCAGTTACAGTTACTTTGGTTACAGTTATATGTCCTCAGTTATATGTCCTATAGAATCATACTGAAATACAAAGATAAGATTTAAAAAGCAAAATTTATGTTGCCTTCAGGGGTAAGTTTTTTGTTGTTATTTTTTGTGTGTGAAATACTGAACTTATACTAATAAATCATACCCTAGACCAGGAGTTCTCAAAAATATACGACCCAGTAGCCTAATTTATGGATGGGACAGTCCCGATGGCCGGCCACTTCCACAAGGGGGCAGTCTTAAGTTGTATTTACGACTACTCTACAGCGGCTTGCATCGCTTTACCAGGCCATCAATTGCGAAAAAAAAAAAAAAAAATTAGATTACACAATATATTTTGTTAAAGCATTTGCCATTTTTTTTGTAGGAGGCGTAATAATGAAACTCAACACTGTTTTAGTGGCTGAATTCATTTAATGAAAAGGTTATGTTTTTATACGAAACAACTTTCTGTGTGAGAGAAATTAATTTGACTACGTCTCAAAATGGTCCGTTAGTCAACAAAACTTTCATTGAGTTTTTTCCCCTCCATATGTTTGTCTGTGATCGTTCGGGGAGATTTTGTCTTGATGGTGTTCTTTCTCAAAATGTGTGTTGATCACAATGTTGTCGAGAATGTTATCTGATACGCTCCGAATAGTCGGATATTTAATTCTGCAACCAACTTCCACTATAAGCGTGTGACGTCCTGGTCACGAAGCTTCAGAATTTCATTTCCCTGCATATCAGCAGTTTACAAGCTGAAGAGAAGCTTGACTTATTGTGGGAAATATCGGTCGACAAAAAATAATTTCCTGACAGCCTAGCATAATCTTTCAATCGACTTGACAACTCGTTTTTTTAAAAATTGTTCTGTGCTGGAAATTAACATTAGTTTAATTGGATCGAGAATCACGCACAAATGAAACAACAACTTCAAAACCGTTTGCCTTAGAAAATAACACACAATGGCCAAACAGCATCACCAACAAAGAGTTATTGGGGAGGAAAAGCCAAGAGTCTATAGCGGAATACATTTGAAGGGTTCAAGGGAAAAAACCAGTGATGTCAGTTTTTCAAAATTTCTATGTTATCTCCCTTGTGGCTACATTCCGTTTAATAGAATAATATGATACATAGGTCGAACTGAAAAAGCAGCGTACTCAATAAATAAATACGTAGACATCTTGATATTTTCATACTTTTATGAGGAATTTTAAAACTTTAAATTCAATTTTCTCAAAACTCTCAAAACCTGTCATCACTGGTTTTTCCCTTGAACCCTTCATTTGAATACATTGTAAGTAGAAGATGGAGTGGATAGGGCATGCTCTAACACGGAATGCTCAGGGAAGAAGAAAGAAAAGAAGGCATAAGAATACATGGGGACGCGAGCTAGAGGCAGGCACAAAAATTATTGGATACACCTGGAAGCAACTGGACAATGAAAGTACAGGACCGATATGAATTGAAATTCTTTTAGAACGGAATTTGTTCCCGCGGGGGTAGGGGGGGCACAAAAGCATAAGTAAGTAAATAATGGGATCAAGCTGTTAATCTTTCATATAAATACGCACTTTATATGAAGATACAACCGCAGACTTGATTCCAGTTACGGCCAAATGGTTCCAAAATTCATCTGAAAGGAATATTACAATTCTGATGAAGCTCCATGAGCTATGCAAGTTTCATTGCATCATTTTAGCCAATCTCCTGATCAGTTTTGAACACAAAACTGATTGGTGAATATTGCTGTGATGTCATCTCAATTTCGGTTCACCTGGCTTAAGACAACTGGCAAGACATTAGGTCATTCCCTTTCTCAGATTTTGGAACCAAATTTTTTCAGAGAGAAAAGTTTCTGACATCAAGTTCATTTTAAGATCCTTTATATTAACTTCCATTTAATTCGTGGCTGTCTATCAAAATCTTCGGACGGCTAATTGACCCACTTCCCATTACCCTACCAAGCAGAACACTTGGCACATAGACTCTTTTCTGATAACACACGTTCTTTCAGGATTTCAACCACAACTCTTTAACCCCACCACCCCCAAATCGAAAAAATATTTTAAAAAATCAGTTTTTTAATATTTTTAAATGAGAAAATGAAGGAAATATGATGACACTGATGTCACGAAATAAAAGTCCCGATAACTGCGCTCAACGAGATTGTAAAAACCAAGCGCGTTTAGTGCCTACTATTTTCTTTTGTTAGTCTGAAAAGAGTTGTTGAAATAAATCTGCGGCGTAAAAGGGGGGCTAATCTTTAGAATACTACTATAGTTCTGGGCCGTGAAAAGAAATGTTTGGTTGCGGGCCTTTGCAGGGAGGCGGAGCACACATTGGGATTCTCGTCAAGTGCTCTCTACTTGTTGTATGCGTGTTTTGTCAAATTTTCAGTCCCCACCCCCATTGCTCCATCTTAAATTTTATAAAGGATTTATACGAAAAATGTTTTTAAAAGTTACAAGTGTTCAATTTTTTAAACATTTTTAAAAGAGTTTTTTTTTTTAATATATTGAGCTTTAGTCCCTTTGAATGTTAAAAGGCCAAAAAAAAAATATCCTGAAACTAAATATGTAAAAATTATATAGACAAACAAAGAAGCAAGGTTTAATTCATACTTTTAGTTTAAGAAATGGTATGGGATTAAATGTGAGCTATTCGATATCTCAAATGATGTCATTTTAGACCTAAATTCAATTTGTGAAAATGTCTGATTATCATTGCGTTTTTTAATTTTTTTATAAGGTTTAGGTAATAAAAAAAAGTTTCAAATTATAAATTTAAATAACTTAATGTCAAGCGTTTATCTGTAATGGACTAATAACACGAGTTCTTTTGAAAAAAAAAAGTCTAACCTATCTCTCAAAATGTGTCGATGTTCATATATTTACCCCTTAAACATTATTAATTATAAGGTTAATTACACCAATTACACAATTAAAAAAAATAAATATAATTCACATTTTCAATTTTATGTCCTCAGGTGAACCACTGGCAGAGTCCCAACTTTTATGCTTACTTTCCCACCGGTAACTCATACCCATCGATGCTTGGCTCCATGCTCACTGATGGAATAAGTACATTGTGTTTCTCATGGGTAAGTATATAAGCAATGTGTTTCCCATGGGGGAGTTTATAAGCAATGTGTACGCATTGGTCAGTTTACACGTCATGAATTTGTTTAATATAATTCACATATTGTGAGTTGAATAAAATGCATTTTTTTTGGATACATGTTTGTCAAGTAACTGTAGTAGATTAACGCATATTCGTCGCAATTGTTTGTGGGCTTATTTCTATTATTAATGATTAAAAGTGATATCTTTGAAGCAGGCCTGCACAACATACGGCCAGTGGGCCGCATGTGGCCCGCCAGCACCCTCTTTGCGGCCCGCGAAGTAACGAAATATTATTTATTCTTATTATTTTCTTAATAGCTTTTCCCACCTGTCCTATTTTCTTTTGACCCGCACAAGTCCTGTCCTATTTTCTTTTGGCTCGCACAAGTTTTTCAAAAAATATTACGGCCATGGGCACCAGCAGGGGGGGGGGAAGGGGGGAACTTGCCCCCTCCCCCTAGATTGCTTGGATAAAATTTTTTTAGACAAAATAGACAAAAAAATTATTAAAGTAAAGAGAAAATAAAGAGAAAGTAACTAAGCTGATGTCCTGTCCGTTCTTTCCCCATACAAATACGCTACAGTAAATTAAAACTACATTAAAACATTACTAAATTTTTTTTTGACCCAACCCCCCCCCCCGGAAAGTTAATCGATTTTTTTGGCCTCCCCCCCACCTAGAAAGTTTTCTGCGGGCGCCCATGATTACGGCCTGCCTTACATTTTGAGTTGTGCAGGCCTGCTCTGAAGGAATACATTTAGTCGGATGGTATTTTATCAGTCAATAACAACGGGTTTTTTTTGTATAGTTTTTTTATTACCGCTGTAAAAACAATTAACTAAACACATTTTCTAATAAGGAACGTATTTATAATTTTTTAAGTTATTATGCATAAGACAAGTGCTCACAATGTCCCGTCTCAGAATTCCTGCCCCGTCGGTACAGAGCTTGAGGTCACTATGATGAACTGGCTTGCTGATATGATCGGTCTTCCTGACGCTTTTCATTTTCACCCCGGTGGCAAAGGTGGCGGTGCATTACAGGTAGTCCCATGCTTTGCCCGAGTGGCTGTACATTACAGGTAGTCTCATGCTTTACCCGAGTGGCTGTACATTACAGGTAGTCCTATAGTTTACCCGAGTGGCTGTACATTACAGGTAGTCCTTAGCTTTGCCCGAGTGGCTGTACATTACAGGTAGTCCCATGCTTTACCCGAGTGGCTGTACATTACAGGTAGTCCTATGGTTTACCCGAGTGGCTGTACATTACAGGTAGTCCTTAGCTTTGCCCGAGTGGCTGTACATTACAGGTAGTCCCATGCTTTACCCGAGTGGCTGTACATTACAGGTAGTCCCATGCTTTACCCGAGTGGCTGTACATTACAGGTAGTCCCATGCTTTACCCGAGTGGCTGTACATTACAGGTACTCCCATGCTTTACCCGAGAGGCTGTACATTACATGTAGTCTACTGATTTAAATATATGAGATGTAAATCATGATGGCTATCATAAACAGACCCTAGTGTAACTGGTGGGCTGTGTTAAAAATGCATTATAGTGGTTCATGTTATAGTGCAACCGATACACAGGGGAAAAAAAATTGTTATGAAAGCAGCTGTTGTGAATAATGGTTAGTGAATAGTGTTGCCGTTAAATGGTTAAATCAGATGAGGAAATCAGTAAATGATTAGAGTTTATTAATTTTTTTTAAAAAGACTTTTATTTTTTTTTTCACTGGCATTTCCATCTTCTTGTCAAATCGTATTTTATTTTGTATACACACGTGACTCTACCAATGAGTTGATCGTCTGTCTCTTAAAGTGTTCACCTGGTTAACGGCAGCGGGGGTGGGGGGGGTTAATGAAGGGGTGGGGGAATAGTTGTTCCGAAGGCGTTAGGGGGCAAGGTTGCGGTAAGTTGGTTTGAGGGAGAAGGTGCGTTGGTGTGTGATGGGGGAAACCCCCAAGTTAACCTCTGACTATGCTTTACCTGAGTGGTTAATACAGAGGGTTCCGTGAAATACGCGCACACGACAAACGCGCGCACGATAATCGCGCACAGAAAATTCCGCAAAGACAAAGCTGCGCACAGGAAAACTGTGCACACCGACTGTTGCGTACTCAGAAAATTCAGTACACCGACTAAAGCGTGCACGGAAAATTGCGCACACTGACAATTGCGAACCATGACAATGGCGAACACATTCAAATGCGTAAAATGTAATTTTAAGTTGTAATTGTAAATTCATTAAAGAGTTGAAAAGGTTGTTGTTGGTCATCAGCGTAAAAGACTAGTCGGCAATTATAAGGGGCTAGGGTTAAAAATACCCGGTAATCATTTTAAAGAAGAAAAACTAATTTTTAAAATTATACTCAAAGACTATACACACATTTAATAATTATAGTAGTAATTAATTATCTACGTAACAATAGATTTATTACACCAAATGTTAAATTTTTACTTTTAAATTATAGTCGCAATAAGCAAAATGACACCTGTAACTGTAGGCGTAAGCAGTGTTATATTTTTAATTCCATAGACAATTAGTAGGCCTACGTTGGCCCATAAAGTCGTAATGAAGTATTATAATTATAGTTTAAAATAATCGTCCTAAGTATTTTAGTTTTATTAATTATAATTTAAAATAAATCTTCCTACCCTTAGGCCTAGTCTAAGCCTAATTATGTTTCATTATTCATTATAGTTTAAAATAATGGTCTACCTTCTAGTGCCTAAGCCTAATTGAGTTTCACAAAGTAGTTAAAAATAACGGCCCTAAGTTATAGCCTATAGAATGCTCTTTACGCATAAAGATAATGCGAATATCATATACTTGCGATATTAATAAGTCAAAAAAAAAAAAAAAGAAAATATTAGCCAATTTTNATGAATTGTATGTGATGATTTGTTGAATGTTTTCCTTTGAAATAAAAAAAAAACAACCTATAATTATTAACAATAGTTGAATATTTTAAATTTTTGAGGGTTTGCATGAAATTTAAAATCTTGTCTAAATTACTTGAATGTAGCTTGAATGTGCGCTATAATTCTCAGAAAAAATATTTTCTTTCGCTATTTAAGTTTTTTTTTTTTTTTTTTTGGTTAAAATTATGTTTAAATTCATTGTTTATCATACTGTCTCACTGATTCGTAGACTTTTATTTTTCCCAACATTCTTTTGTGCTTGATAGGATACTGAACTGAACCATGTTAAATCTAAAAATGTGGCTCAAAATAAATCTTAATTAAAATGTGCGCATTTTTGTGTGTTCGCTATTGTCAAGGTTCGCAATTGTCCGTGTGCGGAATTTTCTGTCCGCATTTGGCGGTGTGCGCTGTTTTCTATGTGCGCAACTCTCGGTGTGCGTTGTTTTCTGTGTGCGCATCAGTCGGTGTGCGCAGTTTTCCTGTGCGCAAATATGTATTTGCGGGTTTTTCTGTGCGCGTTTATCGTGTGCGCGTTTGTCTAGTGCGCATATTTCTGGTCACCGATACTGAGTGTGTGTTGAGACGACTTCTGGAATGTCGTTACCACTTTTTAATTCTAAAAAAAAAAAGGCAAATACAAAATTGATAATAAAAGGGTAAATAAAAAAAGGACTTCCTATCAAAGACGCGTTAAACGCCACGAATCCTTTGGTTACATAATGTGCTCATCGACGCTCTGCGAAAATTTTCTTTGTAAATGCATGTTTAAACATTTTTAATTTTTTAAAAATTTTTAATGCGTTTAAACTCGTTTTTGATGGACTGTCATTAAAAAAAATAATAAAATGGTTATAGATATATTTTTTTTTTTTACTCTCAGATTATACCTGGTTTAACTATTGCATTTGACAATCCGGACACAGCCTTGTAAGTTTGGCTTGTACAAAACTAACAGAAAAAAAGGTTAAACAAACAATCCTTCCATATAGTTTCTGGACCTTGCGGTTAAGCTTATAACAGTGAGATTCTTATTTTTTTCCAGGGATCAGCCAGTGAGGCAACACTGATCGCTCTCTTGTCTGCAAGAAATGTTACTTTGCTAAATCTCAAAGAAAAGGATCCGGCTCTGACCACTGGTCAGATCATTGACCGACTGGTGGCGTACACATCTGAGGAGGTGCGAAGGAATACTAACTTTCTTTATCATTTAATATACAATGAATAATATCTATAGGGTCTTTAGCCTTCAATAAACTCACCTGCGTCTTCAGCCTTTAATAAACTCACCTGCGTCTTCAGCCTTCAATAAACTCACCTGCGTCTTCAGCCTTCAATAAACTCACCTGCGTCTTCAGCCTTCAATAAACTCACCTGCGTCTTTAGCCTTCAATAAACTCACCTGCGTCTTCAGCCTTCAATAAACTCACCTGCGTCTTTAGCCTTCAATAAACTCACCTGCGTCTTTAGCCTTCAATAAACTCACCTGCGTCTTTAGCCTTCAATAAACTCACCTGCGTCTTTAGCCTTCAATAAACTCCCCTGCGTCTTTAGCCTTCAATAAACTCACCTGCATCTTTAGCCTTCAATAAACTCACCTGCGTCTGCAGCCTTCAATAAACTCACCTGCGTCTGCAGCCTTCAATAAACTCACCTGCGTCTGCAGCCTTCAATAAACTCACCTGCCTCTTTAGTCTTCAATAAACTCACCTGCGTCTTTAGCCTTCAATAAACTCACCGGCGTCTTTAGTCTTTAGTAAAATAACCTGCATCTTAGACTTCAGTAAACTAACCAGCATCTTAGGCACGGTAAACTAACCTGCATCTTAGCTTTCAATGAACTCGCCGGCGTCTTTAGTCTTTATTAAACTAACCTGCATCTTAGCCTTCCGTAAACGAACCAACATCTCAGCCTTCAGTAAACTAATCCGCATCTTAGCCTTTAGTAAACTAATCCGCATCTTAGCCTTTAGTAAACTAACCCGCATCTTAGCCTTCAGTAAACTAACCCTTTAGTAAACTAACTAATTATAAAAAGTGTTGGACTGAAATAAAGCTCCAAAATAGATTAATAAGACACGAACACATTTTATCAATATAACAATATTAGTTACGCTTTAATAATAAATATACATTTTACACAAGTAAACGTTTCGGCACATGTCTTCTTCAGTACGAACAAAAAAACACATTTAAATAAGTATAAATTAAATTTACATAATATAAATATACATATCCTGCCTAAATAAGACAAAAATAGGAGAGGGCGCTAAAACCAGACAAAAACAAAGTAAAGAGGAATAGAAAGGAAGTGATTTGAACATAATTGTAAAAACCAAACAGGAAAAAGACATGGAAGCTAAGCAAAATTGCGGATTTGGTTAATTCCATATGGAGACAACGTACCAAATCTTGTTATTAATTTGTTCTCCTTATAGATTCTATCTGTAGTGTCTTATTAATCTATCTTTAGTAAACTAACCAGCATCTTAGCCTTCAATAAACTAAGCCGCATCTTAGCCTTCGATAAACTGGACAGCATCTTAGCCTTCGATAAACTGGCCAGCATCTTAGCCTTTAGTAAACTAACCCGTATCTGAGCCTTCGGTAAACTAACCACATCTTAGCCTTCAGTAAACTAACCAGCATCTCAGCCTTCAGTAAACTAACAAGCACCATAGCCTTCATTACACTAACCTGCTTCTTTAGCTCTTAATAGACTAACCTGCAATTTTAGCTTTGAATTTGCTAGCTAGAGAACACGTTTAAAGATATTTCAGAGAAATCTGACACGCTTCACAATAAAAGGCAGACATTGTTAAAAAGTTGATTTATAATAAAATGTTGGCGAGTAGAGACCGACCGAACTTCGGCTGCGATTTTGGCGCCGAAAGTTGCCATTTGATCACTATCGGCCTAAGTTTCGATTTAGGCCGAAACTTAAAAGTTAACTCTCGGCTTCATTTCGGTTTCGGCCGAAACAGGAAATCACTTTCGGTCCGCCTCTATCCCTGAGTCAGACTGAATCTATCGAAAGGCGAATTAACATACAATTTAAAGGTTTAGTCCTTTCTGATGCATTTATTGTGAAATTTGTTTTAGGGCCATAGCTCTGTTCAACGGGCAGCCCTTTACGGCCTGGTAGAGATGCGAATCTTACCAGTCGATGACAAAGGAGCTCTGCGTGGTCCAGTGCTGAAGGCAGCCATAGAGAAAGACATAGGTGCTGGACTTGTTCCTTTCTTTGTAAGTTGCATGTGCATGTGTGTCCATTTCACCAGTCTTTACACAACGCTTTAAATTATAAATAGAGATTCCTTTACATTAAATCTGAGCAAACGCTTGGGCCTCGCGAAACCCCCGCGGTCTCAGGGGCTTCAAAGGTACACAATTCCCAAATTATAATTCGGATAAATGTAAATGTAAATGATAAACATAGAAAGCAAAAAAAAAAAGTGTGTGGGGGGGGGGTGTGGAAGCCGAAAAGTTGTTAATAGGGCTCCAAAAGTCACGCGACGACTCCTCTGCATTTAATGATTAGAAAAAAGGTATTCAACCTAGGCTAAACAATTTATAGACACTGGCAAAGTGCGTCATCCCAGATAGAATAACATAAAGGGCGTCGACTTTAGACAGTTGCAAAGAGAATCGACAATAGACAAGATAAACTTTGTCGTACGGTGGCCTTCACTTGTTGTACCATTGTACAATATATGGTGTCCTCTCTTATGATTGCAATGATACAATTAAATAACCACGCCGTTTTCACCCGGTGTAATTTATACGATATATTTTATTTTCTCCAATTATACAGTAAGGAATATAATTCTTTTAAATATCAATCACTGTAAGGGCGTCTACTCTAGAGGGTTGCAAAGAGAGTCCAGTGTAGACAGTTGCAAGCAGCTTCCAGTTTAGAAAGTTGCAAAGAGCGTCCACTTATCGTACTCAAAGCGGGTTGCCTTCAGTTTTGACACGATGTGCGCCGTGTGAAGACATTACAATTTATTGACGTCCTCTCTTAAGATTGCACACGAGTCCATTAACCAACAGCGTCCTCTTCTCCAGGTGTGCGCCACCATCGGTTCAACTGGCACTTGCGCGTCGGACGACCTATCAGAGCTGGGCCCAATATGTAAGTGAATTTGAAAAATGGCTTAGTTATTTGAGACAGCACCACGGTTTATTAACAAAGTTAATTTTAACAAAGCTCCTCTTGAATTTTGTATAACTTAAAAGATTTAAAAAAAAAAATATTTATAATCAAATTACGTGATCTTAACCTGGTCTAGGCATGACATTTGCCATGTCTGAGATACTCTAAGCTTAACAGTAGCTGGGAAAATTTTAAAGCTAAAAGTGATGAAATGTTTAATGGAAGTCTTTTAAATAAAGATCATCATCTTCATGGCACCCATGCGGACCGGCTTGCGCACGGGGGAAGACAATGGAATTTCACCTCAATTTCTGGGCTGCGTCTGTATGGAGCTGTCAGATTTATATAGCACGGACCTTGTCTATAGGCCAATTGAAAACTTAATTGAATGTATACCTTTAAGATAAGATTATATTGGGTGGATGAGCGGTTGAAACTGAGTCAATCCTATGCTTGAGTTCAAGCCCCAAAATAAATCGTAGACAAGCAAAAAAAAAAAAAAAAAAAAAAAAACAAAAAAAAAAAGCTAAAAAAAAAAAAAAAAAAAAAAAAAAAAAAAAAAACCCAAAAAAAAAAAAAATCCTAATGAATGGGACTCGTTAACCGTGGATGGCATCTCATCTAATAGAAGACAAAATCTAAAATCATACCCGGAGATGGAGTCCCGTAGGTGGCATGACATTGCCACAATGAAAACTCGGACAACTTAGTAACGCAGAATGCATAAAGAGCACAAAGAAATACGTAAAAAGAAAACCGCTGGTCATCCACTGCATCCTGGTCTATTTCTAATCGTCCTGACGAAGTCTTGCCTTTTGATCAAACAGGCAACGACGAGAGAGCGAGGCGGACGAATTGAGCAACTCTGCCTCACTTAAAATGAAATACAGCTCAAGTCAAGGCTACAATTCAAGTCGAAAATTATTCCGGTCATCTTCGCGGGCTAAGGGCGAACATGAATATGACATGCATCAAGACGGGCATATTTATGATTATGATAATAACTGTTTCAATAACACGAAATTCTGTAAATTTGCAATGACAGGTAACCAGTTCGACATATGGCTGCACGTAGACGCTGCCTACGCTGGCAGTGCCTGCATCTGCCCTGAGTTCAGGTATCTGCTGAACGGCATACAGGTGAGTTTGTTAGCATTAATTCTGTGAGACTTATCTTTATATTTCGGCCAGCGTTTCCCAAATGGCAGGGACGTGACCCGGTACGGGGCAACAACATTACTCATACTAGCGACAAACATTGGCGGAAGCAATGCGTGAACTTCCCATCTACTAAAGTTACTTGACAAAACCGTGAACTCAAGTTACGCACATTTAAAAATGCCAATTTTGCTACACCTCCCCCCCCCCCCTTTTTTTTTCATGATACGTCACTGCACACTTTTTAATTTCACGCCCATGAACTCTATAAATATAGCTGGCCCGCGGCGTAGCATACGTCGCAGAATTGCTCGCTGGCTCAGAGCTTGTTGGGGTGTGCACATGGCTGACAAGCGAGGGTGGTGCAGGAGGGGGGGACGGACGTTAGTTCCACCGCAAGGCAAGGGGACGGTTTGCCTGCTTCTTGCTTGCTATGGCGTATCTATATATAGCCTGCATGGTCATCGTCTTCTTGCTTGTCTTACTTTCTGTCGGATTATATATATATATATATATATATATANATATATATATATATATATATATAGATACTGGGTCATGAATTATTTTTTCGAATGCAAGCTCAGTTTTTTGCGCCCCCCCCCCACCATTAAATATCGCCAGATGCATGGAATGTGTGGACCAGTAATCAGAGAATTTTTTGGATCTGAGAAAAAAAAAGTTAGCTTCCTTTTCTCCAAACCTGAATTAAAATTTAAAATAAATTAAACAAAAAAAGTCTCACACTTCCCATTAATCAATGCTATACCAGATTTTTTAAATAGTCCATGCGTTTTTTCTAAATTGTAATTTATACTAAAGTGGATTAAATTTAAATTAAATTGTATAGCCCAGAAAAGTTATCACCCTTTTAATGGGTCAAGGAGGAAAAGTATAACACTATAAACGGACCACGCAAAAAAGAAAACTTCGGGTAACGCTGCATTAGGTGGAAAGGAAGTATTTGAACATTTATGAACTTTCATGTTCATGTATTGCCTCGTTCATTTTGTTTAATGCTACTCAAATGCAGGGGGTCTCCAAACTACAGCCCGCGTGCCGCATGTGGCCCACGATTCCCTTTCATGCGGCCCGTAGAGAACTTTTTGTCGACGGAAAAAAATTTCGGAAATTTACGTGTATCCTGCCAAGATCAGCCGCCGCTTGCATGGGTGTGATGTTTTTACCGCATTGAAATAGAGGCGCGCAGTGGTGCGTTATGTTTTACAACCGATCAGAACATTGCAAAACAAAACGTCATTCGCTGCTTAGTCTTTCTCCTACCGTTCACAGTCAATGAGATGATCTAGCGCCATCTACGCGGCAGAGTTTGTAAATGGTTTGCTGCGTGTTCAAGACTTGATGATTTTGATCACAGTTTGACAGTTGCCGTTGACTGCTGCGATGAGGAGGTGTTGGTGTCAGTTAGCGTCTGATTGCGTAACATGTTGCACTCTATTTTTATTTAGTGATAATTGCCTTCGCGTAATTACTTATCACTGTGTTTAAAGTATTAGGAATGTCGTTACTTTAGTAAGAATTTTTCGAATATTCTAACGAGGAAAAATGAAAAGCAACAATCTCTCTACCATAAGGGGGCTTCCATTAATAACATTAACAAAATAGGGGGGGGGGGGCGGGAAGGGTTTGGCAATGCTTGACAGCTAATGACAGGGGGAGGGAGAGGGATTTAGAGTAGTTGACGTCAACAATCATGTTTTCTCTATTAAAATTTTAATCTTAAAAATTGACTGTTAATTATTACATTATTTTAAAAATTTCCATTAATAACATTAACAAAATAGGGGGGGGGGGGCGGGAAGGGTTTGGCAATGCTTGACAGCTAATGACAAGGGGGGGGAGAGGGATTTAGAGTAGTTGACGTCAACAATCATGTTTTCTCTATTAAAATTTTAATCTTAAAAATTGACTGGTTATTATTACATTATTTTAAAAAATTTATAAGTGTAAATGAGTGTAAATAGTCATATAATTGTTATGCCGTTGATATATCTTTGCACACTATATTCAGGTAAGTTTAATTTAAGAAATCATACAAAATTTTAAAAATTGTTTCGGGTCATGTGCAGCTATAAATGCGACGAAATTAGTTTGCCTTATCAGGTTCTTTGAGCGATATTTTTTGCTAGATATTTTCAGTTTCACTATTTATTCATGTTTAATTCACTTTATCTTATTTCCCAGCGATGGCCGATTAGAGGAAAATAAAAATAGACGATGAGTGTCGGGAATTTCAATAAGAATGGTGTTTGAAATACTTCTTCATCAAATCCGGCGAGAAAGCATCGTGTGTGATTTGCAACGAAACCGTGGCTGTGATGGAAGAATACAACCTGCGCCGTCATCATCAAAGTAAAGATCAGGAAAAATATGCACAATAGGAGGGTCAAGTCCGTGCTGAAAATGTTTCTAAATTACGAAATCAACTCACATCTCAGAGGGCATTGTTCAGTAAATCCTCAAATGAAAAAGAATCCTTAACTAAGGCCAGTTATAAAGTTGCACACGTCCTGGCTAAAAGTTGCAAACCGTTTACAGATGGTGAAGTAGTGAAGAAATGTTTGTTGGTGGTGGCTGAGGTCAGACAAGTCAAATTAATTTGAAAATGTAGCTTTGGGTACAAATACAGTTGCCCACCATGTTGCAGACATGGGTGAAAAACATTGTGACTCAAATAGCGAAAAAGACAAGCAAGTTTCGCCCTTTTTTCATTTACAATGGAGGAATAGTTGGACAGCTGTTCCACCTCTCAACTGCTTGTTTTTATTAGAGGTGTGGATGAAGACATGAACATAAAACAAGAACTGGCTTCCCTACATAGTATGTATGGCACTGTCACCGGAAAGGATATTTTCAGTGAGTTGAAAAAAACATTTGCTGATTATAACTTGGACTGGACTAACCTCAGTTGCCTGACTGTTGATGGAGGAAAGAACATGAGTGACATAAGGAAAGGCTAGGTTGGACGAGTGAAGCACGTGTGTAGTGAGAAAAACATTCATAAACAATATTCCTTCACTGTATGATTCACTGGCAATCTTTGTGTGCTAAATATGTGGACATTAGCAGTGTACTGAATCCTGTGGAAATTATGATGAATTTAATAAGGTCACATGGGCTCAACCGTGGACAGTTCAGAGACCTGTTGAAAGATACGGACACAGAATCGAAAGATTTACCATATTCCACAGCAGCAATAAGATGGCTAAGTTGTGAGAAAGTTCATGAGCAGAGTATTTAAGTTAAGAAAGGAAAAAAGGAAATAGGTGACACACTGGAAAGTAAAGGCAAGCCACAGCCATTACTGTCTGATGAAGATTGGGTGTGGAAATTGGCATCTGTTGCAGACATAACTAGTCATTTAAATTTTCTTAACCCGATTTTCGGCGCCCAGGAGAGGGAAATCTAGTTTCTGATCCATCCACCCACCTTCAGATCCAAACTCATCTTGTTTTTTTTTTTTTTGAACAAGTCAGTACAGAGCAACGACTTGGCACACTTTCAGCAGTGCAAGGTCTTCATAGTTGAAGCAACAGCGTAGTTCCCCATGCGAGATCATCAAAGACCTCCTGCTGCAGTTTCAGCAGTGGTTTTATAATTGGATTCAACCCAGAAGAAGTGAGAATGTTTCAAAACCCATTTGAAGCAGATCTGGCCAGTTGTCCAGATGAACTGCAGCTGGAGGTCATTGAGTTGCAAGCAAATGACCTCCTAATGGACAAATTCGAAGAACGACTGGTGGGTTTTTCCAGTTTTTGCCCAAGGAAGACTTTCCTAATGTCAAAACTTTTGATTCAATCTTTGACACAACATACCTGCGTTAACAAACATTTTCAAGAATGAAATACGTGAAGAACAATTTGAGAACAAACATGTCCGATGAAAATCGCAGGTCACTGTTGGTGTTAGGGACATCAAATCTAAAGCCAGAAATGTCTGCTATTTTGGCATCCAGGAAACAATTTTACCATTCCCACTAATACATGAATTATGTATTGTGTTGCTTATGGTTGAAATGGCTAGAAAGACTTTGCAAATGTATGCCTGTAATTAGTTTTTGTAGTGTTGCGTTTGTTTTAAATGTGGTAAGTTATAGATTTGTTTTTTGTTGACTTTGTACCGCACTTCGAGCCTTTGGGGATGAAGCGTGTTTTTGAAATGAACTTTATTATTATTATTATTATTATGAATTCATTTGTAGTGCTTCGATGTGTTATCAAATAATAGCAGAATTAAATACTATTAAAAAAAAATAATTAAAAACAGCATCAATGTTTTGATTCTTTTTTATTTGGACCTGGAGTTTGGTGTCGGCTCTTTGGCATTTAGTGTGTAGTCGGCCCCCGAACTGCTTTTAGTTAATGCGGCCCTCGGGCTGTAACGTTTGGAGACCCGTGCTCTAATGTGATGGTAATTGGGGAGGGATTGAGCGTCGAATATCGAGAGTTTTAAAAGCGTGTCCACTATAGAAAGTGGAAAAGAACGTGAACTAAAAACATATGCAAATCGTCCATTTTAGACAGTTTCATTTTTTAAGACCTCTTAAACTAATGGACGGATGGACTGATCTAGCAATGTGTAAATTGTATTGTAAAATGAATTGTTTCTTCTGATAACCCACACGTGGCTCATTCAATCTTTCATTCTTGACATAGCACGTGACGTCATTCAACTTTGACCCCCACAAGTGGCTGCGCGTCAACTTTGAATGTTCAGCCATGTGGTGAGTTGCCCATTTTGTTATGGTCAGATGATTGTAAACGGAAGACAGTTAACTGTAGGCACTTTGTTTCAGTTTGAAGTGTTACCTTTTAAAGAATTGTTCCCTTAGTTAGGTCAAGAATGCTTCTCAATCTAAACACGTGACCCGAATTGTCGGATATACTGAACTCCTGCCGTAAGGTAAGATTTATTTAGAGTAGTCTACATTACGGTGGTCCTCAAATGGGGTTGAGACTTTGTTTCCAACTCAAACTCACGGTATCAGTGATTATTTCAGAAATGTCCCTCCCGGGGATGCATTTCTGATTTTTTCGTTGGGGGGGGGGGCAGTGCCAGATGCGTAACGAGGAGAGGGCAGGGGGGATAGATGTCCCTGGGCGCCATGTAGTTAGGGGCGCCAAAATAAGCTTTGAGATTATTTTATTGATCAAAATAATGGCCTTGAGTGTTTCCAACTCAAACTCACGGTATCAGTGATTATTTCAGAAATGTCCCTCCCGGGGATGCATTTCTGATTTTTTCGTTGGGGGGGGGGGCAGTGCCAGATGCGTAGCGAGGAGAGGGCAGGGGGGATAGATGTCCCTGGGCGCCATCTAGTTAGGGGCGCCAAAATAAGCTTTGATATTATTTTATTGATCAAAATAATGGCCTTGAGAGTTGAAAAAAAGAAAAAGGGGCGCTTTAAAATGGATCTTGTCCTAGGGCGCGAATCTTGTCCCTGGGCGCCAAACACCCTCGCTACGCCTCTGGGCAGTGACAGCAGTGCCAGTTGTTATATTGTTGGACATAATAATAATAATAAGACGTCTTATATAGCGCGGTACCCCAGCCTAGGGCTGGGCTCACCGCGCTGTACATAAACATTTTATCAAAAGAGACATAATCATGACATTAAAATAAAATATTTTTATGAAAAAAAGAACAGCAATGTATATTCACCCACCCCACCACATAACTTTTACAAGACACACCATGGACGGCAGCCAGCAAGATCATTTATTTGTTCCGGGGGGGGGGGCACTTGGCCCCCCCCTCCGAGATATACCTGAAAGAAACCCTTCCAGGTATGCGATGGGAAATTACTACTAACGATAGTGTACCTTGAAGGGTTGAGAATCGGTCTACTCTTCATATACGGTTAATAATAATCCTAAACAGTAACTTTTACTGGACTTGCTTCTGTACAGGCTTGCTTCTTCGCGCAGTAACACGATACGTCCACAGGGGTTAAATCGGAAAAGCAGAGGCGTAGGAAAGGGGGAGGGGGTTGAGAAAGGGGAAGGTCCTAATCGAGTTGAACTTTTTTTCCTTATATTGAGGTGTGCACCATCTGCACATTGCAGAAGTGATTTTTTTTTGTTTTTTTTTTGTTGAATGGGGTGGCAAGAAGTTGGCACGCCCTGGGTGGTACTAAACCTAGCTACTGGTATAACGAGGTCGGAAGCCGTCGGCCACCGTTTCTCCTTAAGTAGATTAGATTAGACCAGGTCAGCACAACACACGGCCCGCCGGCCGAATGCGGCCCATCAGCACCCACTTGGCGGCCCGCGAAGTAACAAAACATTCTTTATTATTATTTTTTCTTAACCGCTCCCCCCCCCCCCGTCCTATTTTCTTTGGGCCCGCAAAAGTTTTTCATAAAGTATTACGGCGGCCCGTTTTTTTGGTACATTTTGAGTTGTGCAGGTCTGGGTTAGTGTTGTGAACGAGATTGGTGTGAATGTTGGGTTGGGGGGGGGGGAGTGTTGATCGTGAGAGTGTATTGTGAGTTGTTGATCATGTGGTCGGAGCGTGAAGTTGGTGCGTGCTATTGAGTTAGTGTATGCCGAGGTTTTGGTGTGGTGATTCAAAAGGGCTGTTTAGTCGTGAGCCGAGTCGTTGGTAAGAGTAGAACAGAGAGACAAGTCGTTCGTTAGTGAGAGCTGTGACAATGTGTCGAGAAGAGTTGAACCGATGCGTCCGAGTCCAGAGTAGAGTCGAGAGACATAGTATTTTTGTATGATGCACGGTATGGCTTGTTGCCTCAGGATTGTATTCTTCTGCTGGATGAACCGTGTAGCAACTGTGCTTTGTACCAAGTGGATGTTTCAGTACATGTAAATAAATACCTGATTTGAAATGGACTAGTCGGTGTTTGAGTTGCTTGACCGAGAGAGAAAAGAGAGACGAGAATTAACCCTAAGGTCTGACACTAGGTTAGACATCCGAGTAGTCACCATCGGAGGCTGTACCCCCCCCCTCCCCCAATTTGACAACGGGAGAAGGCTGTAACATTAGAGAAGGCCGCATCATTTGAGAAGGCCGCAACAATTAGACTTTAAGGTAGTAGCGACATCGCCATGAGCACGCATGTTCTCAAAACTCTTTTTAACTACAGTTACAGGCGTGTGTTCTTAAAAAAATCCATTTTAGAAGCACCGAAACTCCCGTTTCTAACTCTTGCTTTAAATATTTTTGCATGTAGGGTCAAGGACACATCCCTTATCAGCGACGGCCACCAAGTGTCTCCGGTTTACTTAAAAGATAAAAAGGGAAACAACAACAACATACCGGAGTTCAGGGTATAGCAACACGATAGTGTAGTTAAATGACCATATTTCAACTTTTATGACATGATATTGGTGGGTGATAAGGAAATTTGTGAGTAAAATGTTAGGCGATGTGGTATGGGGGGCGGGGGGGGGTGGTGGGGAGTTTGTTATAACCTGTTAGTTTTGTTTTGGTTTGTCCTTTATTTTTGTTCTATTGCAACCAGTTTAAAGAAATATTTTAAGAGTATTAATTTTTTACTTAATTTTAAATGACCATATTTCAACTTTTATGACATGATATTGGTGGGTGATAAGGAAATTTGTGAGTAAAATGTTAGGCGATGTGGTATGGGGGGCGGGGGGGGGGGTGGTGGGGAGTTTGTTATAACCTGTTAGTTTTGTTTTGGTTTGTCCTTTATTTTTGTTCTATTGCAACCAGTTTAAAGAAATATTTTAAGAGTATTAATTTTTTACTTAATTACAGTAGAGTTTTTGCTATCATGTTCTTTTTTTTTTATTTAAAGAAAAACAAGTTTTTTAATTTGTTGTACGGCTGTATTAAACACTCACGAATGTGAAATATAGCCCCTAAAAATTCCACCTAATATATTTCCTCTAGTAATTCCATATAAAATATTGTGCCCTAAAAGTTCCACCTAATATAATTGTATCTAGTAATTTCATCTAAAATATTGTCCTTGAAAATTTACCTAAAATATTGCCCTAACACCTCCACCTAATATTGCCAATAAAAAATTCCACCGAAAATATTGCCCCCAATAATAACACCTAAAATATTGCCTCTAAAAATTCCACCTAAAATATTGCCAATAAAAATTCTACCTAAAATATTGCCCCTAAAAATAAATTTCACATAAAATATTGCCAATAAAAATTCCACCTAAAATATTGCGCACAATATTCCACCTAAAATATTGCCAATAAAAATTCAACCTCAAATATTGCCAATAAAGGCTCCACCTAAAATATTGCTTATCCGAAAGCAAGATGTATCAGATTTCCGAATGTCAGCTAAGCATGTCAAATATATTTTTTCTTGATAGAAGACTAGTCTATTTATTTCGAATTTTTATAATAAAACATGTTTTTATGAGGCCTTAATTACATATTGTTATAAGTTAGCAGTGTTCAACTTATTTTTTTAAAATTTATAATTCTTATTATTGATAATACATTACGAATTAACCAAAAGAAATAATTCTCTTTTTAAAAAAATCATACTTTTACATGTATGAAACAACATCTCACTAAGGGACGCTACTTGCATTTTCAGCAGATAGCGCTTAGCTCGGTAGCTGAATGCCAGAGGGTCAAGTAGCCTGAGGCCTATCGTTTATAAAAATATTGTTCCCATATTCATGCGCGTATTATCCAAAACCATAACTTAAAAATTTTTTTTGGTCATTAATTTCTAACATGATAAGGGATTATATTATAAAGTAAGTTACACTTAATTATTGTAAATTACTGCTAGAAAACAAATAATGTAATTTATTTACGAATAAGACCGTGGTTAATAATTATTTACAGGGTTGTGGAACACACTGACAATTTGAACAGAATAAATGGCGTCTCTATCTGACTTTATGTTCCAGCACTGGCAGGTCCCATTGGGCAGACGGTTCCGGTCTCTAAAAGTATGGTTTGTCCTCAGAATGTTTGGTGTCAAAAAGCTTCAGGATCTCATAAGGAAGGTAGATACCACTAAACAATCGATGATACAAAAATCATGGGTTGGCGATTTTAGTCAGTATCAAATTATTGCATTACTTCGATTAAAAATTGTATAATTATTATCTATAGACAGCCGTACTGTTGGTAACGTAAGCAATGACTTTTTTTGCCCATTGCAAAATTTTATTTCTCACTGCCGATTTCATACTCCCATTGAGTTTAAAGGGCCATAACAATTTTTTAAAACATATTAGTGCAGCAAATTTTAGCTCTGTTCTCTTCTTGAACTAGAAAATGCGTTATCATTAGTGACAATCAAACTGAATCAAGAACCACCCCCCCCCCCCCCCCCCCCCCCCCCAAAAAAAAAAAAAAAAAAACTCGCTCCGTCAATATAAATCAGCGGCTCTCAAACTATTTTAGGGGTCGAAATACCCTTCTCCAGGATTCGCTTCAGGCCATCGGAAAACACCTGAAGTACTTTGCGGTTAAGAAGTAGCAACGAAAAAAAATTTGTGATTTGGGGTTGCCACAACACGAGGAACTGTATTAAGGGGTCCCGACATTAGGAATGTTGAGAACCACTGATATACATTATATGATAAAAAATGGGTGAAAAATTATGATTTAAAAAAAAAATTTATGACTTTTTTTCATTAACTTAAATTGCAATTATACATTATTTTACAAATATTCGATTGCTTTTTGTTAAATAAAGAAGCAACTGTCTTATTTATTCCATAGACTTGTTGGAGAAGGTATGCATCGTATTTTACTGTATTTTCTCGTTAATTTTAGGATGTGGCATTGGCCAAGTTGTTTGAAGAATGTGTCAAAAAAGATGAGAGGTTCGAAATGGTAAGGGAAGTCACCCTGGGGTTAGCAAGTTTTAGACTGAAGGTGAGTTATCTTCCTATTTTCCTTCCATGTTTTAAACTGAAACGTCAAGACTCTCTTGTCTATCATCTCTGGGTTTGTGACATTTTACCAGAAGTTTTGATATAAATCGATTAAAATGGTAACTTTTTTTTTAAAAATAGGAATTATTTAATGGATTATCCATAATGAATTTCCTTTAAACCATGGAAAGATATCGCTACCCTAAAATCATTCATGAATTTGATGCCGAGGTCCACGTTTATCTTGCCGCATACACACAATTTATGATAATAACATAATCGAATGATTACATAATTTATTAGCCTAAACCATATTTTGTTGTTTAAAACTTGATCAGGGTGACAATGACGTCAATGAAAGACTCGTCGCCAAGATCAACCTGGACAGAAGGATCCACCTGGTTCCGTCTAAGATCAAAGAGACATTCTTCCTACGGTTCGCCATCTGCGCCGTGGACGCCCAAGCGTCCGATGTGACGTACGCCTGGGGCGTTATTCAAGAACTGGCCGACGCAATAACACCCGTCGTCAAAGGACATTAATCAAATGGTCAAGCGCCGAATTGATGCACATTGGATCAATCAATATGTTATATTTTAATGACTATCATTCTTTTTTTGTTTGTTAAGTTTTCTTTTCCATTCAATGTGATGATAAAATTATTTTCCATAGTCATACATCGACTTCCTTTCGTCGAATGTAAACTTAGTAACCTCAGTTCCTCGTATTAAAACATACATTTCATATCTGTTAATCCGTCAGTCATTTGTGAACGTAAAGATTGTGAATGGGGTGTGGGGGGGTGTGGTAACCGTCCCTGGCCGCACTTCTGTTGTTTAAATTAAACATTATATAATTGCAGTGTTGGGAGGGGGGGGGGACTTCCCCATGGGCGGCATTTATTTCAAGTAGCGATATAATTTGTAATGTTTCAAATTTCCAGTGCGATGAATACTCTAAGGTCATTTTTTTTAAAATCACTACGCTGCTAACAATAAATAATAATAATAATAAGTGGTCTTATATAGCGCGGTACCCCAGCCTAGGCCTGGGCTCGCCGCGCTGTACATACAATTATTATCAAAAGAGACATAATCATGACATAAAATACATTTATGAAATAAAGAACAACAAAAACACATGAATATTCACCCAACCCACCCCAGAACTTTTACAAGGCAAACCATGGACGGCAGCCAGCAAGATCGTTTATTGTAGCCGTCGCCGCTGACGCCCTGAAACCCTTGCAGCTCCAGAGGAATTCGAATATTTAGGGGCCTTATAGTAGTGATATAACCCCCCCCCCCTGTGTTCGCCATTGACATTGCCAGACGAGTGCCGTTAAAACTGTGATCGGGGCATTACTTATTCAAAGTTATTTATTTTTTTTTACTTACATCAATGGCGCATTCTAGACGACATAGAAGATAAATGTGCTAAATATTGCTTCTCGCCCTTAGTTCGCTACATGAATAGAAACAACACAAATTAATGCGAGTGAATGATTGATAATTCAAATGTAGGTGGTGTGAGAGATGATCAGCCTCCATCTCAGACTTAGACTATCCATTGGACGCACTTCTCCAATGAAATTTAACTCACCACATGGCTGTCTGCACCATGGTAGAAACGTAATTACATGTCACGCACTACCCCCATCCTTATCTCCACGACCCTTCTCGTAGATTATAATATGTTTCGGCACACGATATTTACTTTTACAAGATGTCTCTTGACCGTTCCTTCTTCCCTCTTTCCAATCCCTCCCCCCGATAAAAAAAAATTAAAGGGCATTTAAGGCGGCAGGTTCTCTTACACATTTAAGGCGGCAGGTTCTCTTACACATTTAAGGCGGAAGGTTCTCTTACACATTTAAGGCGGCAGGCTCTCTTACATATTTAAGGCGGCAGGTTCTCTTACACATTTAAGGCGGCAGATTCTCTTACACATTTAAGGCGGCAGGTTCTCTTACACATTTAAGGTGGCAGGTTCTCTTAAACATTTAAGGCGGCAGGCTCTCTTACACATTTAAGGCGACAGGCTCTCTTACATATTTAAGGCGGCAGGTGCTCCTACATTTCTTAAAGCTGTTGCCACCATGATCGCCTTTGAGCTTTGAACCGGGGGCCAGTGAGGAGACTGACATCGGCACTGACTAAATGGAGAACATCGGAGAGCGCCCCGTGTTTACTGTCGTCCAGAGACACATCTTAACGCCAAGGGCGCCGGATGAGTGGGAGCCATGGGACGAGGTCAAGAACGATTTGGAACGTGTGATACTGTCTGGGGTGAGTTTATGAAATGTTTTACAGAAAGATTCAGCATCTGTCCAAATGGCTAGGATAAGATTATCAATGTCTAACAAAAAGATTTGGAACACACGGAACTGATTTTAAATAAAATATGGCTTGCGCTGTGAATGTTTGGTCTGAAAAAAGAATACAGAATCGTATAAGGAAATTTTTTGGTCCGTTAAGATTCCTCACCTTATTTTTTGACAGCACCAATATTTGTATATTCTTTCACTTCCTGTTGTCCTACTTCCGGAAAAAAAAAATCTCTAAATTTTTTTTTTTTTGTTTTTTTTTTACCGTGCTCTGTTTCTTGTCATTCTTCTTTTCGTCATGTTGTTTTAGATGAAGGCTCTAAGCCGAAACGGGCTATTGTTGAGACTTATACCCATGACGTCATTTGCGTGTTTATTTAATATTTGTGCAGGAGTCATTCCCCTTTGCTAATTTTATTGTTAATTTTATTGGATGAAGTGTCGGAAGTGGTGGCAGCGAAGGAATATTTTAATAACCGGTTGGAACTAGATTTCATGTGAATAATTAACGAAGATTAATAGAAAAGTTTAAATTTTATGATTTTAAAACTGAAATTTTATGTTTTTAAAATTCATGCAGAGAGTGTGGAAAAGTCAGAATGTTAGAAATATTTTTGAAAAATAGAGAAATTAATTTTCGTATAAGGTACTTTAAAATTATGCGGATATAGAAAGGTGTGCTTAAATATTACATCACTGTCATCTTATTGTGCTTCGGTGTCCGGCGGTAAGTTCAAAATTTGTCGTTGTTTTTTTTGCATCTACAATTTGATCGTTTGCCGGTTGTTGTTTAGATCAATTGGTTATGCAAGTTAAATTTACCGCCCGTTTTCGGAATCGCCTGGAAGCTCAGGGTAAAATGAGTGTGATGGATTGGGTCATGAGTGATGGTCTTATTGCCGACCGGTACGAATGGCCTAATTGTAAGGAGGGCATGAAATCGTGTGCAAGTGCACATGTTTCAGATGAGTTTGCATGGAGATATCGCGACAAAAGCTATGTCTGTATTATGCGTAGTATAAGGAAGAGATCGTGGTTTAGTGACAGTAACTTGACATTTAGTGACATTCTATTATTGACACACTTTTGGGTTAAAAAACTGCCTTTGGGAAATATTGCGACAGAATTGGGTGTTAATCAAAGTACTGTAACCGAGTGGGTGAGGTTTTGCCGCGAGGTATGTGCGGAAGCATGTGTTTTGGCGAGTGAGAATTCTTTGTTTTATGATTTTCTGATAATGTATAATTTTTAAAAAAGGCACAAATGTGTTAAAATTTTGATGAAGAAATCAATATATATCGAATTCCTGTAATACAAAATATATTTATATCATAAATTGAGTTTTGTTGTAAATTTAAGATTAGGTTTAAACTCATCCAAATAAGAACAAACCGTATGAAGTGCAAATTGTTAGTTTGGATATAGAAGGGACTACAATCCGTCGGAAGATTTTATTAATTGTATTTAAATCTGTGGGGGTTGGTCAATTTGCCCCAGGCATTACAAGATCCTCTCAAAATAAGGAATGAATTTGATAAATAATTAACCTTTTTTGGAGTAGGAAATAGAATGTGCGAATTTTTACGTGGATGACAATATATTTAATTCCTATGGCATTACATATGTTAAGAAAGAGATGCTACTTTCTCCTTTTAAAACTATGTGTATGTTAAATTTTCCCCGGAAAGCACAAGATACGTCTCAAAATAAAGGAATTATTTTTATAAATAATTAACCTTCTTGGGTAAGCCTACATACCTCTCGGAGGTAGAAAAAAAGGATGTCTACATTTTCACGTGGATGACAATATATGTAAATCCTATGGTTTTACATTTGTTAAAAAAGAGATGTTACATTCTCTATTTACAAGTAAACATAATTTTACCTATTAAAAATCAATGGCGTTAACAAATCGTTGGCACAATTATTAAAGTATATACATAAATATCAAACCCCAATCATTTTATACAATTGAAAAGGTAATTTTTTAGAATTGAGATTTGTTAATTTTTTTTAAAATGAAAATATATTTTTGTTTTTACTTTGCGAAAAGCAAAGTGGGTGCGAATTTTTGTTTCACAATTTAAAAAAAAAAAAAGACACTCAAGTCCGTTAGAGAAGTGAAAAAACCGTTGCGAGATTCTTCTTTACATAAGAGAATTCGTTGTTTCACGATTTTCTTTTTAGAATTGAGATTTTTTAATTTTTTTTAAAATGAAAATATATTTTTGTTTTTACTTTGCGAAAAGCAAAGTGGGTGCGAATTTTTGTTTCACAATTTAAAAAAAAAAAAAGACACACAAGTCCGTTAGAGAAGTGAAAAAACCGTTGCGAGATTCTTCTTTACATAAGAGAATTCGTTGTTTCACGATTTTCTGATAATGCATAATTACAAAAGCAAGGCAAATGTATGTTTAAATTTTTGATGAAGATAGAAATATATAAAATTCCTTAATATATATTTTTTTATATCATACTTAGAGTTTTTGTTGTAAATTTAAAATTATGTTTTTAACAATTTGTAGAGAAAAAAAGGTTGGAATTCTAGGACACGAAAAGGGGAAAATTTAAATGTATTCTCTAGCATTGAAATCGCCCCTCAATTAACTGCTTCAATGACAAAAGTGATATAATTAATAATAATTTAGTAGGCCAATTTAAGGTCATGTTTAGTAGGGAAATTTAGTTTAGGGGAGTCAAAAGGAGTAGGGTAGGCGTATAATATATAGCAGATAAATACTTCTCAAAGCTTAATGATGTTAGAAACGTAAATATCATCATATTGATACTTTTTTAAAGGTAGGAATTGCGATTTTGCAATAGTAGGTAGCAACTATCGCAATGGACCTACCATTATTACCCCGATAACATCGGGACATTTATTCTAGTATATATGAACAAATGTTAAAAAGTGACGTAAAATATAGGCATGTGTTTCACTAAATGTGTCTGCTGCAACGCTAGTATCAATTCTTGAAACATTTTTTTTATTTAAAGTTGACTTTGAAGCCACCTGCAGTCTGACGTCTGTTTCATTAAGCTGAGTTGACAACTGCCAAGTTTGCACAGTACTTTCTTGTAGTGAACTGTTTTTTTGTGCTTGTTTGTTTTTTGGTTTTATATAGGACCTTTGGAATCATTCCGTGTTTCAAATATTTGAACGGAGTCTTAGATGTTATGAATTCAAAAAGTAAAGAATATTAGCTGTTTAAACGTAAAGCGATGGAAATAACTAAGTGCGGCGAAATACCATTCAAGTGGTTCGAATTGACAGAAAGTACGTGGCACAATGGAGAAGCAGTCTACCGCTGGGAGCGGCTGAAATGTTGGTCTTAAACTTTAACGAAAATCAACACAAAATAATAGATTTGTCTGCTGCGATGTTTAGGAAAGTCATGGGTCGAACTTCAACATGAGCCAATATGTTTGTTTTTTTCTTCTTAAATTTAAAGATGCAAATGCATGGTCTGTTTAAAAGTGATATTCATTCAAATATAAGCTAAATACCCCTACTCTCTCCTACACTCTCCTACACTCCCCTACCCTCCCTTACACTCCTCGCTGGCTGACACCCGAGATGTAAATGAAGTGATTGTACTTAAATGTCCATGACATTTTATGTTTGAAATAATTATCAAAATGTATTTTCCTTTGTCGTGACTGTCGAACTCAGGGGTGTGGGAGGAAAAAAGGGGGGTGGGGGCAGACTGAAAGATGGAAATGGCCGGGTTTTTACTCCTGAAGAGACCATTACATTGACCTCACTCAACAGGTCGACCTTTGCTCACGCGACACAACTTCCTTTCACCCGAGCCGTCATGTACATTTTTTAAACCAAATTTTTTGTTTCTGCCTCGATAAATTTATAACTAGTTCCGCCGCACCTGAAACACTATCATGTCAAGTGTCGGGTTTGAAAACACTGTATCATAGGAACCGGGAACAGAAAATATTTTTAAAAAATACCAAATTAAAAAAAAAGAAAAGGTCAAAGATTTTGTAAAGATTAAATCTGTTTACTCAGGGGAGGTCATGCTGACCTCCTCCCACGGCTTTATTGAAAGCAATCGAGTTTCTGTCTTATAAGCTTAGCAGCCCGCATAATGTGGTTACATGTTTACAAGGGGGGCTTGGCAGCCCGCATAATGTGGTTACATGTTTAAAAGTGGGCGTGGCAGCCCGCATAATGTGGTTACATGTTTACAAGGGGGGCTTGGCAGCCCCGCATAATATGCTTACACGTTTACAAGTGGCCTGGCAGCCAGCATAAGTTCACCTCACGCGGCTGTATATGTCATTTCGACCTGGTCGCCTATTTTAGCTATCGGTTAGTGCCCTCACCATCGTTGGTGCCACCTGGTGCGTAAAACTCACGGCGTCACCCCATTCAGACGTCTTTGGGGACTTCCTCCGGGTCTACCTGCAGCTGCTCTGTGATTATCCCAATCTGGTGACATTTGGTTTGTTCCCTGCTCTTGTATTTTACATGTTTTTTGTGGTTTTTTTTTGATGTTGGTGGGAGGGGCAAATGGCGTCCTTGTTTGTTTGGTTAGGGCATGGCTTTTAAAATATTCGATCATGAATTTATTTTTTTTAATTCAAATTTTATGATATTTGATAATTCCGTTTTATTTTTTATTGTGCCACTTTTTTTTTCTCCAAAATTTATCATCATATTTATCACCATGTTTATCATCATTTTTACGGCATGTATAGGAAAAAATGTTGATATTTTGCAAGCCCCATTGAGACTAAACTGCGTGTTTGAATGTTATATTTGTACAAAAAATGTTTATAATTGTCAAGTCGCAGATTTTTGGCGGTGTAAACAAAGAAATCTTTAAGTATTTCAATACGTGTTGTTGTTACTTTTTTACTGCTGTTATCAAGTGTAATGGAATAATACCATAGACGTAGCTTTTATCAAGTGTGACGGAATAATACCATAGACGTAGATGTTATCAAGTGTGACGGAATAATACCATTGAAATAGTTGTTATCCCTAGGCAACACTTGACCTTTTCTAACTCCCCGTCAGTAGTCGTTCCTGCAGTTGGACTTCGTAACATTTGGAAACCT
Organism: Lymnaea stagnalis; assembly: GCA_964033795.1. Classification (NCBI taxonomy): domain Eukaryota; kingdom Metazoa; phylum Mollusca; class Gastropoda; family Lymnaeidae; genus Lymnaea; species Lymnaea stagnalis. Next base: position 153,363 of record CAXITT010000153.1, on the reverse strand, counting down.
GAGGAAGCTCCTAACATTTCTGGGATCGTCCAGAGGTTGATACCATAGCTGAGCCAGTGGCCGATTTCGCATTTAGAGTATTAATTTCGGAACAGGCTCATTATATTAACTATTGCGAAGAGAAAAGGGGAGGGGTTGGTCAATGAAATTCAGAGGGAGAATTCGATCCTTTAAGCAACAACAGAGAATATGTGTAACTGAGGCTGACCCATGCTACTTTTAACTACATGCACATGAAACTTGGAGTGTATTTTACATGTTTTAGATGGAATTTTTTTTTCTCCAATTGTCGGCTAAAATTCTAATTTAAGAAAACATCCGGTCTAAAAATTACCGATATAAAAGATGTCATATTTAGGATTATTGTCCGTTATAGAAATAATGTCCGATAATAAAACAATTTCCAATATAACATTAATACTGAGTATATGCAAAATGAACCGCTGACTTGATTCCAGTCACTGACCACATTTACAATGCATAGTTCAAAATACTTCTGGAAGTAAAGACATTTCTTTTGAAGTTCCATTGTACTTTATCAGTTTCATTTTATCATTTCAGCAAATATACTATACTGCTTAGTTTTGATTACAGAATTACTCTTTCTGATATAAAAACAAAAAGTGATAAAATAAAAAAAAAATAATTAAAAAGAAATAATTCTATTTATGCAGTTTTTGAGCCTTTCGACAGTGTTAAACCATTCGGTTTGATTATACTTTGGTACCTTTTCTCCACTTTGAGACGCTATTTACCATCCAAATTTACATCCATGTTTTAACCAAAAAAAAAACCAACAACAAACAAACAAACAAAAAAAAACAACAAAAAACAAAAAAATAAAAAATCAGCCATCACTTTTGAACAAGATAAGATAATAATATTTTATTTATCCAAATAAATGGAAATGTTATTTTGTTTATTTCGTGCACTGCGGACTTGTAACTACTTTAAAAAAAAAACTGCGTTATAAAAATTAAATGCAACACATGTTAAATTTCACTAAGTGTCATCTAGTAACTTTTTTTTATTTTTTTTAGTCTGCAACCTGCTTTTTTAAAAAAAAGTTTCACTGGTTTGCTTTATGTCCCATTGAATAAAAAATATATATTAAAAATTGATAAAGTAAATATGGGCCACATGAGAGATAACGAGATTCTATCAGAGCTGAAAGTGGAGAATTGAACTCAAGTTTTTTTTCAAAGGCTATTTAAGGATTCGACAAGCTCGAGTGTCCCATTTTACCACATGCCATGTCAGAACACTCACCCGCTGCTATACAATACAACTACTTAAAGCGGAAGATTGTTTAATTGTACTTAATTTACAACTGCTTGTTGCCATGGACGCCTCTGAGTTTCGAGCCAGCGCACGTGAGATGATTGACATCGTCACCGACTACCTGGAGAACATCCGAGAGCGCCCCGTGTTTCCTGACGTCACACCCGGTTACCTGAGACAGATTATACCGCCACGCGCGCCAGATGTGGGGGAGACATGGGACGAGGTCAAGAACGATTTGGAACGTGTGATCATGTCTGGGGTGAGTTAAGCACAGTTTAGAGGAAGATTTGGAAGTGTGATAGTATCTGGGGTGAGTTAAGCACAGTTTAGAGGAAGATTTGGAACGTGTGATAATATCTGGGGTGAGTTAAGCGAAGTTTAGAGAAAGATTTGGAACGTGTGATGATGTCTGGGGTGAGTTAAGCAAAGTTTAGAGGAAGATTTGGAACGTGTGATCATGTCTGGGGTGAGTTAAGCAAAGTTTAGAGGAAGATTTGGAACGTGTGATCATGTCTGGGGTGAGTTAAGCAAAGTTTAGAGAAAGATTTGGATCGTGTGATCATGTCTGGGGTGAGTTAAGCAAAGTTTAGAGGAAGATTTGGAAGTGTGATCATGTCTGGGGTGAGTTAAGCAAAGTTTAGAGGAAGATTTGGAACGTGTGATCATATCTGGGGTGAGTTAAGCAAAGTTTAGAGGAAGATTTGGAACGTATGATTATGTCTGGTGTGAGTTAAGCAAAGTTTAGAGGAAGATTTGGAAGCGTGATAATATCTGGTGTGAGTTAAGCAAAGTTTAGAGGAAGATTTGGAACGTGTGATCATGTCTGGGGTAAAATAAGCAAAGTTTAGAGAATGGTTTGGAATGTGAGATAATGCCTCGGATAAGTTAAGCAAAGTTTAGAGAAAGATTTGGAATGTGTGATAATATCTGGGGTAAAATAAGCAAAATTTAGAGAAAGATTTGGAATCTGTGACAATGTCTGGGGTAAGATAAGCAAAATTTAGAGAGAGATTTGGAACGTATGATAATGGCGGGATAAGTTAAGCAAAGTTTAGAGAAAGGTTTGTAATGTGTGAAAATTTCTGCGGTAAGATAAGGAATATTTAGAGAAACATTTGGAATGTGTGATAATATCTGGGGTAAGTTAAGCAAAGTTTAGAGAAAGGTTTGTAATGTGTGAAAATGTCTGGGGTAAGATTATCAAAATTTTGAGAAAGATTTGGAAGGTATGATAATGTCTGGGGTAAGTTAAGCAAGTTTAGAGAAAGATTTTGAATTTGTGATAATATCTGGGGTAAGTTAAGCAAAGTTTAGAGAAAGATTTGGAATGTGTGATATTGTCTCGGATAGGTTAAGCAAAGTTTAGAGAAATATTTGGAACGTATGATAATGTCTGGGGTAAGTTAGGCAAAGTTTAGAGAACGATTTGCAAACTTCATCTTGTGTATTGCGAAATTGAGGCACATCTTTTGTATGCTTGCTGAATGCTTGGTATATGTATTGGTGCATGTTTGGTGTATGTATTGGTGAATTTTTGGTGAATTTATTGGTGAATGTTTGGTGTATTTATTGGTGAATTTTTAGTGCATATTTTGTTGCATGTTTGAGGTATGAATTGGCGAATGTTCAGTGTATGCATTGGTGAATGTTTTGATGTGTTGTGTGGCCTACTAGAAACGTGTGGAATGTTTGGTGTCAAGTGAGCGTGTGTTATCTGTTAATTATTTTATTTTTTGAGGTTGCTATCGTAAAGCATTTAGTTCACGGTCAAGGATGATTACAAAAAAAAAAAAAAAAAGCAGTTAAACCAAAGCACAATCAGAATAGGATCTTAGAGTGGAACAGAATCAGACTTTTTATTGGACTTTTTAGTTCGTTTTGGTGTCAAGTGAGCGTGTGTTATCTGTTAATTATTTTATTTTTTGAGGTTGCTATCGTAAAGCATTTAGTTCACGGTCAAGGATGATTACAAAAAAAAAAAAAAAAAAGCAGTTAAACCAAAGCACAATCAGAATAGGATCTTAGAGTGGAACAGAATCAGACTTTTTATTGGACTTTTTAGTTCGTGTATTCAGGCAAACTATGGTTAGTTATTTGTCATCTTATAATCAGATTGGAATACAAAAATACGATTTTTTTAAAGTTGTCACCCTCAGGGGATACGTTGTGTGTGTGTGTGTGTGTGTGTGTGTGTGTACGTGGCGTGAAAGACTGAACTTATAACTATAAATCATACCCTAGACCAGGGGTTCTCAAAATTATACGACCCAGTAGCCAAACTGTTGGATGGGACATTCTCAATGACCGGCCACATCCACACGAGGCTATCCAACGTTGTATGTATGACTACCCTACCACGGCTGACATCGCCTTGCCAGAACATCATTTGCGGAGTTGTACGAAATTTCATCATAAATTTAACGAAAAGTTTAGATTACTAATTTACATTCATAAATTCTTTTTTTTTACAAGCAATTGCCATTTTTTGCGAGGGGTTATAATACTACTCAATGGTGTTTTAGTGGCTGAATGTATTTAATAAAAATATTATGTTTCATGCACGAAAAAACGTTCTGTGTGAGAGGTGAAACTGAACCACCGCGGCTCAAAATGGTCCATTAGTCTGGTGAGTATGAGGTCAATGCAACTTTCATTGAGTTATTCCATATTTTTTTCTGTGATCATTCAGGAAACCTTCGTGTTGATGGTGTTCTAGGTGGAGAGTTCCTTATCAAATGTATGTTGATCAAAATGTTGTCAAGGATTTATCTGCAAGACTCCTGATATTTGCATACTAATTCTGCAACCAACTTCCGCCAGAGGAGTGCTACGCAATGGTCACGAAGCTCCGGTTTCAGAAGTTTATTTCCCTGGATACCATCAGCTTTCCCAGCTGAACAGAAGCTTGACTTACGGTGGGAAATGGGAAATTTTCGTTAAAAAATGTTTATATACCTGACAGTCCTATGAACAATCTTTAAATCGACTTGAACACTCGTTTCTTAAATTGTTCTGGTCTATTTGGATCGAGCATCGCGCAGAAAGAAAAAAAAACCCTTCGAAAAAACAAAACAAAAACAACAAACAAACACATGTCGTAGAAAGATCTTGAACACGCGATGCCCAAATACCATAACCAAGAAAGACTTACTTGAAAGGATATACCAACAGCCTACTCCTGAAGACATTATAAGGAAATGGTGGAGGTGGATTGGACACACCTTTTTTGAACCCACAGATTGCATCACCAGACAATCCCTAACATGGAATCCACAGGGAACAAGAAAGATAGGATGGCCTAAGACTACATGGCTAAGGCAGAACAACAAAGTGTGGGGTATAACTGGAAGCAACTGGAAAGGATCCAGATAATTTGAAAATTCTTGTAGACGGCCTATTTATGCCCCAGGTGGGGGTAAAAGACGTAAATACGTAAATACTGGGATCCAGCTGTTCATTTTTCACATAAATACGCATTGTATGAGCATAAACTTAAAGTCCAGTCACTGACAAATAGTTCAAAATTCTTGGGAAAGGAATATTACAATTTCTGTTGACGCTCCATGAACTATGCAAGTTTCATTCCATCATTTTCACCAATTATCTGCTCAGTTTTGAACACAAAACTGATTGGTGAATATTGCAGTGATATCATATCAATTTTGGTTAAACGTTTTTAAGACGGCCGGCAAGACTTCAGTTCCTCCTCTTATATCTATAATGAACCATCTTTTTCAGAGAGACAAGTTTACAGATATCAAGTTCATTTTGTAAATTAACTTCACTTGTGTTCGTTGCTGGCTGGCTCGCAATATCTGCGGACGGCTAATTGACCATTTTCCATCAAACTACCAAGCTGAAACTAGGCATAAGACGCATTGCCGATGACAACACATTCTTTCAAATTTTCAGCCCTTCCCACCAACTCCAATTCCACGAAAATCAGCTTTTCCTATGTTTCAAGGGGAAGATGATGGAAATAGGATGACACCGATTTAGCACAATACATTTCCCGGTAACTGCGCTAAAAAAAAGATTCTTTAAAAAGACAATATCGCAAGTGAGTTTGGTGCGTTCTAATTTCTTTGTTTTCCAGAAATAGTTATTGAAATAAACTGGCGATGTGAAAGCGTGTGGGTCATTAGAATATTAATATATTTCAGGGGCGTGACAAAAAAAATTGTGCGTTTGCGAGTCTATGGGGATGGGGGGGGGGGCACTAATTGATATTCTTATAAAGTGCGTTACTTGTATGCTTGTTTCGTCAAATGTTTGGCTCCACCCCCCCTCCAGCTCGATATTACATTTTATAAATGATTTACACGAAAAACTATGTTTTTAAGGGTTGTTAGATTATTTATTTTTAAAATATTTTTACTGATATTAAATTCTTTATGATTGAATAAAAAATACCTATTTTTGAATAATGTTATGTAGAGCTTGTCTACAAACTTTCCTCGTGCGTGCACTCTGGTTGACCCCCGCATGGGACACCATGTTCATAGTGGCGTGGCTTAGTCTTTTGATCTGTCGTGTTTATTGCCGACAGCAACTAAAAATAATTAATTTGTTCTCAGTGGTGTTTTGTGGAATGTTCGCGATTGTATTAGAAAAGTAAAGGCGTTTCTGGACGCGTTGGTAGACCCACAATATAAATAAACGATTTCGGAGAGAGGGGAAGAGATTCAGACGGAGATTAAGATAGATAGAGATAGATATTATTAACTTTACGAGACTATTGTATTATTCTTTGTGTGCTCATATGTGTTTATTCGCATTCATCATTATTAATTGGCACATTGTACTATTTGTGTACCGGTACAAGGTTTTCCGATACTCTGTAAGTTGATGATTTGTAATTATATTTCTTTTGCTATGTAATAGAATTATTACTAAATTACATCTTATTAATTGTAATTGGCAACTGTTTTGGGTGTCGTAATTTTGTTATGGTATTTATCTTTTGCGTCGTCCTTTGTTGTGCACTGTTTGAACGAGCCATAACTTAAAATAAGATATTCATTTCTCACAAGAGAAGCCAGTGCGTAACAATATGCTGAGCTGAATTTCCTTTCTATGTATAATGGAAAAAAAATATAATTCTGTAACTGAATTTAAGAAGTAATTAATTATTTGGAAAAACAAAAAAGACAGTTTCAATCGATACTTTTAGTTTTAGAAACATGGGATACATTCGAGTTAGCCGATGTCTTATAATTTGTGTAATTATTAGAACTGAATTGAATTTTAAATGTTTGACTTTCATTGTGCTTTGCGTTGCTTTTATAAGTTTTAATGAAATAAATAAGTTTTAATATTAGCATACCAAATTATAAATTTAAATACCCTTAATGGCATGTGTTCATCAATAAAGTACTGATTACATTATTTCAGTAAAAATAAAAGTCTTTCCTTGTTTTTAAAATGTATATGTCGAAGTTCACATTTTACCCCACCCCCCACCTAAAACATCATTAATTATATGTTTTTTCCCCCCACTGTTAAACAGTTTTTAAAATTCAAATTTTCCATTTAATGTTCGCAGGTGAACCACTGGCAGAGTCCTAATTTCCATGCGTACTTTCCCGTCGGTAACTCGTACCCATCGATTCTTGGCTCCATGCTCACTGATGGAATAAGTACAACGTGTTTCTCGTGGGTAAGTATTAAATCAATGTGTTTCTTGTGGGCAAGTAAATAAGCAATGTGTTTCTTGTGGGTAAGTATATAAGCAATGTGTTTCTCGTTGTTAAGTATATAAGCAATGTATTTCTCGTGGGTAAGTAGGAAATATAAGCAATGTGTTTCTCGTGCGTAAGTTTATAAGCAATGTGTTACCCATGGGTAAGTTTATAAGCAATATGTTTCTCACGAATAAGTATATAAGCAATGTGTTTGCCATGGGTATGTTTATAGACAATGTGTTTCCCATGGGTATAAATTATAAGTTTATGAGCAATTTGTTTCCCATTGTTACGTTTATAATGAGTCAATTTTTGTCATGAAATTCCCAGATTCTTAGCACTAAGTAATTAGCATCGTATAAAATGCGTTACTCGGATGCTTGTTCTTGTCAAGTAACTATCGCAATTGTTTGCTCTATTACTTCTATTAACAATTATTAAAAAAGTGATATCTTTCATGGAGTACACTTGATCAAATGTGCAAAAAATGTTTGACTATATATTTTAGAAGTTTTCATGCGGCATTATTCAATGTATTTTATCAGTCCATATATACCGATGTTTTTGTTTTGTTTGTTGGTTTGTTTATTTGTTTGTTTGATTTTTTTTTTAAAATTACCGCTGTAATGACATTTAACTAAGCAAAATTTGCTGAGAAAAGTATTTACAATTTTTTGAAATTATTATGCCAAAAAAAAAAAAAAAAGAGACGTTCGCTTATAATGTTTCGTCTCAGATTTCCTCCCCCGTCGGTACAGAGCTTGAGGTCACCATGATGAACTGGCTTGCTGATATGATCGGTCTTCCTGACGCTTTTCATTTTCACCCCGGTGCCAAAGGTGGCGGTACATTACAGGTAGTCCCATGCTTTACCCGAGTGGCTGTACATTACAGGTAGTCCTTTGCTTTGCCCGAGTGGCTGTACATTACAGGTAGTCCTTTGCTTTGCCCGAGTGGCTGTACATTACAGGTAGTCCTTTGCTTTGCCCAAGTGGCTGTACTTTACAGGTAGTCCTTTGCTTTGCCCGAATGGCTGTACATTACAGGTAGTCCTTTGCTTTGCCCGAGTGGCTGTACATTACAGGTAGTCCTTTGCTTTGCCCGAGTGGCTGTACATTACAGGTAGTCCTATGCTTTGCCCGAGTGGCTGTACATTACAGGTAGTCCTTTGCTTTGCCCGAGTGGCTGTACATTACAGGTAGTCCTTTGCTTTGCCCGAGTGGCTGTACTTTACAGGTAGTCCTTTGCTTTGCCCGAATGGCTGTACAGTACAGGTAGTCCTTTGCTTGCCCGAGTGGCTGTACATTACAGGTAGTCCTATGCTTTACCCGAATGGCTGTTACAGGTAGTCCTATGCCTTACCCTAGTGGCGGATGCAGAATGTGCGTCGTGACAACTGCTGGAATGAGGATACAAGTCTTTCTATTAAATTCGATTGAAACGAAAAGAGTGTGCTCAACTACACTTCCGCACAGTCTTTCTATGCACGGTGCAATTTAAGAAATTTAAAAATGACTTTCTTGTTTTAAATGCGTTTAAACTCGTTTTAGATGGACGGTCTTGAAATAAAATATTTAAAAAGATATATATATTTTTATACTTAGTGTATGCGTGGTTTTACAAATAAATGCACGGTGCAATTTAAGAAATGAAAATCATTTAAAATTTTTTTATATGCGTTTAAACTCGTTTTAGATGGACGGTCTTGAAATAAAATATTTTAAAATATTTTAAAAAAATTTTAAAGTCAGTGTATGCGTGGTTTTACAAATGAATTTGACAATACGGAAACAGCTTTGTAAGACTGGCTTTTACAAAACTCCAAAAAATATTTTATTAAAAACGAGAAAGAAAGCCCCTTGATTAAGTTATTAGGGTCTTTCATATAGGCTTATAACAGGGGGATTCTTTTTCAGGGTTCAGCCAGCGACGCGACACTTATCGCCCTCTTGTCTGCAAGAAAGGTCACTTTGACAAACCTCAAAGAAAAAGATCCGGCTTTGACCACTGGTCAGATCATTGACAGACTGGTGGCGTACACATCTGAGGAGGTGTGGAGGAATAGGAACTTTCTTTATCATTTAATACACAATGAAAAATAGTTATTTCGTCTTTACCCACCAGTAAACTAACGTACTTCTTTAGCCTTCAGTAAACTAACCTGCATCTCAGCCTTCAGTAAACTTACACTCATCTTCGTCTTCAGTAAACTAACCTGCATCTCAGCCTTCAGTAAACTTACACTCATCTTCGTCTTCAGTAAACTAACCTGCATCTCAGCCTTCAGTAAACTTACCCTCATCTTCGTCTTCAGTAAACTATCCTGCATGTCGGCCTTTAGTCAACAAATTTGCTTCATAAGCTTTTAAACTACTAACCTGTAGTATTAGCGTTGAATGTGCTGACCCAGAAAAAAACAATACTTAATGCCCTGAGTCAGACTCAATCTATTGAGAGGCGAATTAACATATGATTTAAAGGATTAGCTCTTTATGATGCATTTAATGTTAAATTTAAAAAAAAATAATTTTGTTTTAGGGTCACAGCTCTATTCAGCGAGCCGCCCTTTACGGCCTGGTAGAAATGAGAATCTTACCAATCGATGAAAAAGGAGCTCTGCGTGGTCCAGTGCTTAAGGCAGGCATAGAGAAAGATTTAAAGGCTGGGCTTGTTCCTTTCTTTGTGAGTTTTGTGTGTGTCCATTTCATCAGTCTTTACGCAATGTTTTGAATAATAAATAGAAATGGCTCTACATTAGATCTGAGCAAACAGTTCATTTATTCCAATAACCCACACGCTGCTCATTTGTTACTTGGCATAAACCCAAATTATAATTCGTCAAAATCTAATTGATAAACATGGAATGCAGGTGGCGGAAAACCGAAAAGTTGGCCATATGGCTCCAAAAGTGCGTGGCGATAGCTCGGCATTAACCTAGGTTAAACAATAGAGACAGTGGAAAACGGCATCGTTCACTATAGAAAGGGGTAAAGGGCGCCTACTATAGAAAGACGTAAAGGGCCTCCACTCTAGAAAGACGTAAAGGGCGTCCACTATAGAAAGATGTAAAGGGCGTCCACTATACAAAGACGTAACGGGCGTCCACTTTAGAAAGATGCAAAGGGCGTCCACTATAAAAAGATGTAAAGGGCGTCCACTATAGAAACACGCAAAGGGCGTCCAATATAGAAAGATGTAAAGGGAGACCACAATAGAAAGACGAAAAGGGCGTCCACTATAGAAATAAGTAAAGGGTGTCCACTATAGAAAGATGTAAAGGGCATCCACTATGGAAAGACGTAAAGGGCGTCCACTATGGAAAGAAGTAAAGGGCGTCCACTATGAAAAATTGTAAAGGGCGTTGCCTTTAGACAGTTGCAAAGACTATCGACAGTGCCAGCTTTATCGTAACGGCACTCAAAGATGGTCACCTTTAGTACCATTGTGCACCGTGTTAAGACATTACAATGTATGTCCTATCCTTAAGATTGCAAACTGAGTCAATTAACCGGCCGTGTTATGTTCTACAGGTGTGCGCCACAATCGGTTCAACTGCCACGTGTGCATCAGACGACCTATCTGAGTTGGGACCAATATGTAAGTGAGGTCGAAAAATTGCTGGATTATTCCAGACATGATCTTGGGTTTTAATGTGAACCAATTGAGTGCTTGAGTTTATTATAACTTACAAGATTTTTTTGGAGTCATACAGTCAAATTATGTTACCTGAACCCTAAGTCCGGGCATGCCATTTGCCGCGTCTGAGATACTATAAACTTAAAAGCGGCTGGGAATATTGTAATGCTAAACGTAATTATTTATTTATGGAAAATACTTTGTAAATAGCATCATCGTCAGTGGGCAGCTTCTATAGCGCAGACCTATTCTGTAGGCAACATTAATTTAATTTATACCTTTAAAATAAGATTATATTGGGTGGATGAGCGGTCTAAACGGAGTCAAACCTGTGCTTGGAGAACTGGAATTCAAGCAAAAAAAAAAGCAACAAAAAACCACAAACCCAACTCCTAAGGGATGGGAGTCGTTAACCGTGGATGGCATCTCATCTAAGAGATGGGACTCGTTAACCTTGGATGGCATCTCATCTAAGAGATGGGAGTCGTTAACCTTGGATGGCATCTCATCTAAGAGATGGGACTCGTTAACCTTGGATGGCATCTCATCTAAGAGATGGGACTCGTTAACCGTGGATGGCATCTCATCTAAGAGATGGGACTCGTTAACCTTGGATGGCATCTCATCTAAGAGATGGGACTCGTTAACCTTGGATGGCATCTCATCTAAGAGATGGGACTCGTTAACCTTGGATGGCATCTCATCTAAGAGATGGGACTCGTTAACCTTGGATGGCATCTCATCTAAGAGATGGGACTCGTTAACCTTGGATGGCATCTCATCTAAGAGATGGGACTCGTTAACCTTGGATGGCATCTCATCTAAGAGATGGGACTCGTTAACCTTGGATGGCATCTCATCTAAGAGATGGGACTCGTTAACCTTGGATGGCATCTCATCTAAGAGATGGGACTCGTTAACCTTGGATGGCATCTCATCTAAGAGATGGGACTCGTTAACCTTGGATGGCATCTCATCTAAGAGATGGGACTCGTTAACCTTGGATGGCATCTCATCTAAGAGATGGGACTCGTTAACCTTGGATGGCATCTCATCTAAGAGATGGGACTCGTTAACCTTGGATGGCATCTCATCTAAGAGATGGGACTCGTTAACCTTGGATGGCATCTCATCTAAGAGATGGGACTCGTTAACCTTGGATGGCATCTCATCTAAGAGATGGGACTCGTTAACCTTGGATGGCATCTCATCTAAGAGATGGGACTCGTTAACCTTGGATGGCATCTCATCTAAGAGATGGGACTCGTTAACCTTGGATGGCATCTCATCTAAGAGATGGGACTCGTTAACCTTGGATGGCATCTCATCTAAGAGATGGGACTCGTTAACCTTGGATGGCATCTCATCTAAGAGATGGGACTCGTTAACCTTGGATGGCATCTCATCTAAGAGATGGGACTCGTTAACCTTGGATGGCATCTCATCTAAGAGATGGGACTCGTTAACCTTGGATGGCATCTCATCTAAGAGATGGGACTCGTTAACCGTGGATGGCATCTCATCTAAGAGATGGGACTCGTTTACCTTGGATGGCATCTCATCTAAGAGATGGGACTCGTTTACCTTGGATGGCATCTCATCTAAGAGATGGGACTCGTTAACCTTGGATGGCATCTCATCTAAGAGATGGGACTCGTTAACCTTGGATGGCATCTCATCTAAGAGATGGGACTCGTTAACCTTGGATGGCATCTCATCTAAGAGATGGGACTCGTTAACCTTGGATGGCATCTCATCTAAGAGATGGGACTCGTTTACCTTGGATGGCATCTCATCTAAGAGATGGGACTCGTTAACCTTGGATGGCATCTCATCTAAGAGATGGGACTCGTTAACCTTGGATGGCATCTCATCTAAGAGATGGGACTCGTTAACCTTGGATGGCATCTCATCTAAGAGATGGGACTCGTTAACCTTGGATGGCATCTCATCTAAGAGATGGGACTCGTTAACCTTGGATGGCATCTCATCTAAGAGATGGGACTCGTTAACCTTGGATGGCATCTCATCTAAGAGATGGGACTCGTTAACCTTGGATGGCATCTCATCTAAGAGAAGACAAGCTATAAACTTATACCCGGAGATGGAGCCCCGTGGGAGGCATGACAAAGACACAATGAAAATTCGGACAACTTCTGTAACGCGGAATGCATAAAGAGCACAAAGAAATCCTCAAAGAAAACTGCTGGTCATCCAATGCATCCTGGTTTATTGCCAAATTGTCCTGACTAAGTCTTGAACTTTGAATCAAATAGGCAACGACGAGTAAGGGAGGCTGACGAATTGAGCAACGCTCCCTCTTTTAAAATGAAACACAGCTCAAGTCAAGGCTACTGCTCAAGTCAAGGCTACTGCTCAAGTCAAGTCTGCTGCTCAAGTTAAGGCTACTGCTCAAGTCAAGGCTACTGTTCAAGTCAAGTCTGCTGCTCAAGTCAAGGCTACTGCTCAAGTCAAGGCTACTGCTCAAGTCAAGTCTGCTGCTCAAGTCAAGGCTGCTGCTCAAGTCAAGGCTGCTGCCCAAGTCAAGGCTACTGCTCAAGTCAAGGCTACTGCTCAAGTCAAGGCTACTGCTCAAGTCAAGGCTGCTGCTCAAGTCAAGGCTACTGCTCAAGTCAAGTCTGCTGCACAAGTCAAGGCTACTGCTCAAGTCAAGGCTACTGCTCAAGTCAATTCTGCTGCTCAAGTCAAGGCTACTGCTCAAGTCAAGGGTACTACTCAAGTGGAAATTTGCCTTGGTGATCTTCGCGGGCTAAGGACGAAAATGAATATTACAAGTATCAAGATGGGAATAGTTATGATTACGATAACTGGTCTTTTATTGACACGAATCTCTGCAAATTTACAATGGCAGGTAACGAGTACGATATGTGGCTGCACGTAGACGCTGCCTACGCTGGCAGTGCTTGTATCTGCCCCGAGTTCAGGTATCTGCTGAACGGCATCCAGGTGAGTTTGTCAGTGACAGTTCTGTGAGACATTTCACTAAATTATCTTTATGTTTTGGCCAGCCTTTCCCAAATGGCGGGGACGCGACCCGATACCGGGAAACAAAATAACAAAAAAACAAAACCGGGGGTCGCGAATTATATTTTGGAATGAAAGCTCAGTTTTACCGTCTTTCCCCACCCACACCGTTAAATATCGCCAGATGCATGGAATGTGTGAACTAGTTATCAGAGATTTATTTGAATCTGACCAAAAAAAAAGTTAGCTTCCCTTTCTCAGGACCTGAATTAAAATTTAAAATAATTAAAATTAATACAAAAAAGCCTCACACTTCCCATTAATTCATTCTGGACCAGATTTTTAAAATAGTCATTGCGTTTCTTTTTCTTAATAACAATTAATTTAAAAAAAACTGGATTGACATTTATTCAGTTTTATACCCCCAGAAAAAGTGATCCCAATGTGTTTAATGTTACTCTAATGTGATGGCAATTGAGGGAGGGAGCGAACATCGACCATCGAAAGTTTCAAAGGGCTTCCACTATAGAAACTGGCAAAGGGCGTCCATTATAGAAACTGGCAAAGGGCGTCCATTATAGAAACTGGCAAAGGGCGTCCATATAGAAACTGGCAAAGGGCGTCCACTATAGAAACTGGCAAAGGGCGTCCAGTATAGAAACTGGCAAAGGGCGTCCACTATAGAAACTGGCAAAGGGCGTCCACTATAGAAACTGGCAAAGGGCGTCCATATAGAAACTGGCAAAGGGCGTCCACTATAGAAACTGGCAAAGGGCGTCCATTATAGAAACTGGCAAAGGGCGTCCACTATAGAAACTGGCAAAGGGCGTCCACTATAGAAACTGGCAAAGGGCGTCCACTATAGAAACAGGCAAAGGGCGTCCACTATAGAAACTGGCAAAGGGCGTCCATATAGAAACTGGCAAAGGGCGTCCATTAAAGAAACTGACAAAGGGCGTCCATTATAGAAACTAGCGAAAGGAGTCCACTATAGAAACTGGCAAAGGATGTGCACTATAGAAACTGGTAAAGGGCGTCCATATAGAATCTGGCTAAGGGCATCCATATAGAAACTGGCAAAGGGCGTCCACTATAGAAACTGGCAAAGGGCGTTCACTATAGAAAATGGCAAAGGGCGTCCACTATAGAAACTGGCAAAGGGCGTCCACTATAGAAACTGGCACAGGCCGTCCACTAAAGACCGACCGAAAGTGATTTTCTGATTTCGGCCGAAGCCTAAAATAGGGCGAAAGTTTAAAATGACTTTCAGCAGAAACCGAAATAAGGCCGAAAGTTTAAAAATTACTTTCAGCCCAAATTGAAAAAAGGCAAAAGTTAAAAATGACTTTTGGCCGAAGCCGAAAATGGACATTTTATTGCATTGGCCTCCACCTTCCCTGAAATTTTTAGGTTGTACAAGGTTGAACATACGACTTTTTGGGAGTACAAATCTGTGTGAATAGCTCTTTTTACTATGCACTTTAACAAGTTCAGGACCAAACTTACTGATGAGGATCTTCAAGCTATACTGAGAGTCTTAGTTACTTCCTCACTCAAGCCAAAGTTTCTCAGCTGGGTAAAAAGAAGCGCTGCCAGGTCTCTGGCAACAGTGAGGAGGTGGAAGAAAGTGAATCCTAGTTCTTGAGCACCCTTAAAGTTTTTATTGTACATTATAAAGTTTGAGCAGATTGTAACAGTTGTAATCGCTTTTTTTGTGGAATACTTGATGCGGCCCACTCTCACTCAGATACTAACTCCTGCGGCCCCCCCGATGATTTGATTTTGAGACCCTTGATCTAATGAATACTTTGGATTTTACCATTTTAATATAAATGGAATTTAAATTGCTTTACAATTAAAAAAAAATATAATGAAGGAAAAAATTTGGCAAAAATGGGAGGGGGTAAAATTAATGCAAAATAGTCTCTTGAGAGCCTTTGCTTTTATAATATAATTAAAACCTAGAACATATACCTACAACAATTATTGTGGCTTTAATAGAGCCAAGTGCCACCTAAATATTTTATTTAGGCTATAAAAAAATATTACCACAATGTTTCGCTGTTTTCGTAATACTAATGCTTTGTTTTCATTAATAACTTGCAAGATATCACTATATTAATATTCAACCTCTTAAAGATCGGTTAGTTTGTTCATAAAAATTGTCTGGTTTGTTGTTAAAGATCGCTTAGTTTGTTGTTAAAGATCGTTTAGTTTGTTCTTAAAGATCGCTTAGTTTGTTGTTAAAGATCATTCAGTTTTTTGTTAATGATCGCCTAATTTGTTCTTAAAGTTCGGTTAGTTTGTTCATAAAGATCACTTAGTTTGTTGCTAAAGATCACTTAGTTTGTTCTTAAAGTTCGCTTAGTTTTTGTCTAAAGATCTTTTAGTTTGTTCTAAAAGATCATTTAGTTTGTTCAAAAAAGGCCGCTAAGTTTTTTCTTAAAGATCGCTTAGTATGTGTTATTAAAGAATCGTTTAGTTTTTTCATAAAGTATCGCTTAGTTTGTTCTTAAAGATAATTGATATTAATGTAAAATATTGCTCAGTTGTTCTTAAAGATAATTTAGTTTGTTTTTATTTATCATTTAGTTTGTAATTAAAAATGGTTTAGTTTGTTCTTAAAGACCGCTTATTTTGTTGTTGAAGATCGCTTAGTTTTTTTTATAAAGATCGCTTAGATTGTTCTTAAAGATAATCTATTTAGTTCGTTTAAGATCGATTAGTTTGTTTTTAAGATCTTTTAGTTTGTTCCTAAAGAAAATTTAGTTTTCTGTTAAAGATCGCTTAGTTTATTCTTATAAATCATTTAGTTTACTATTAAAGATCATTTGTTTTGTTCTTAAAGATCATTTAATTCGTTCTTAAAAATCATTTAGTTTGTTTTAAAGATAGTTTAGTTTGTTTTAAAGATCGTTTAGTTTGTTCTTAAATGTCGCTTAGTTTGTTCTTAAATGTCGCTAAGTTAGTTGTTAAATATTGCTTTCGCTGAGTATTAGATGACCGTAAACCTGAGTCACTTTCGGCCGAAACCGAAAAAAAAAACGAAAGTTAAATTTTCTCTTTTGGTCGAAACCGAAATGAAGCCGAAAGTTAACTTTTCAGTTTCGGCCGAAACCGAAACTTGGCCGAAAGTGATAAAATGGCCACATTTGGCACCGAAACTGAAGCCGAAATTCGGTCGGTCTCTACCGTCCACTATAGAATTTGGAAAAAGGGCGTCCACTATAGAATCTGGCACAGGGTGTCCACTATAGACCTATGAAAATCGTCCCTTTTAGAGAGTTTCAACTTGAAAGACAACTTAACCTAATGGACGAAGCTAGCAATAAATAAATTGTATTTTAAAATGAATGATTTATTCTGATAACCCATACGTCGCTCATTCGTCCTTTTAAATTCCTGACATAGCACGTGACGTCATTCAACTTTGACCCCCACAAGTGGCTGCGCGTCAACTTTGAATGTTCAGCCATGTGGTGAGTTGACCATTTTCTCAAGGTCAGATGTTTGTAAACGGAAGGCAGTTAACTGTATGGCAAAACTTATGAGCATTGCAATTAACAGATGTTTTTTCCAACTTCTAGAAAAACATTGACTATAACTTAATAAACTAAAGAGTAATTTTGTTTGTTTGGTAGGCACTTTGCTTCAGTTTCAAGTGTTATCTTTCAATGAATGGTTCTCTTCATTATGTAAAGAATGCATCTCAACTAAAGGGTTGTTCGAAAATCACGTCACGCCAAAAATGACCATCACAGACCACTCTGTTCCCCCCCCCCCCCTTCAGTTTCAAGTGTTATCTTTCAATTAATGGTTCTCTTCATTATGTAAAGAATGCATCTCAACTAAAGGGTTGTTCGAAAATCCCGTCACGCCAAAAATGACCATCACAGACCACTCTGTTCCCCCCCCCCCCAATCACAAAATGTCCCAAATTCTTTACCCCTCTACCCTTAGTGTCACGACACACCTAAACAAATTCAAAACATACATACATTTTTCATAACTACACTAAGATTTTATTTTATTCTTCAACATTTCCCCCAAAAATGGATTAAGATCTTGTATTATTAAAAAAAAACTGTGAGGTAAAGCGCAAAACAATGAAGTCCTCCCCAAGCCGAATGGAAAATGGCCACAACAGTATTTGCGTCATTGCTCGGTATGTGCAGAAGGTGTGAGCGACTGAGTTTCTCGGTACTGATAATCCTTTAGGCAATTTCAACCTCAAATTAATTTTTTTTTTTTTTAAATTAAATGAATAAAGAT
This sequence comes from Lymnaea stagnalis, assembly GCA_964033795.1. NCBI lineage: Eukaryota > Metazoa > Mollusca > Gastropoda > Lymnaeidae > Lymnaea > Lymnaea stagnalis. The sequence continues at coordinate 135,502 of CAXITT010000153.1, read as the reverse complement.
TTTTTTTCAAAATTTGAAAATTTTACATTTTAAAAAAATTATGACGTCACACATTTTTTACCCCCGCCCTGACACAATGTGTCACAGATTCTCGACCCCCCCTCCCTTTTTTCCCCCTGAATGTGACGTTATTTGAAAGGCCATCGTTTCCCTTACGTAAATTGGATTAGACTTTAAGGTCGTACGACACGGCTGTGAGCATGCATGTTCTCAAAACTCTTTTTTCAACTGGAGGGGTTAACCTCAGAAATGGTGTCACCTAATGTCAACAGTGATAGGCGTGCGTTCTCACAAAAATCCATTTGAGAACCACCGAAACTCCCGTTTCTTATTCTTGCTTTAAATATTTGTTTTTTCCCTGCATGTAGGGTCAAGGACACATCCCTTGTCAGCGACGGCCACCAAGTGTCTCCAGTTTACTTAAAAGATAAAAAGGGGAACAACAACAACATGCCGGAGTTCAGGGTATAGCAACACGATAGTGTAGTTTAATTACCATACATCAACTTTTATGACATGATATTTGGGGTGATATTGTAATTAGTGAGTGAAATGTTAGGGGATATGGTATGTGGGTGGATTTAATTATAACCTGTTGCTTTTGTTTGTTTGTTATGTCCCTTAGTTTTGCTTTATAATACCAGTTTAAATAAATATTTTTAAAGTGGATTAACTTTTAAATACAGTGTAGTTTTTCCCATCATATGTTGCTATTTATTTCAAGAACAAAACAGATCTTTATTTTTTGTCCTGGTCAATTAAAAATTCACGAATGTAAATATTGCCCCTGAAAACTCCACCTAAAATATTGCCTTTAATAATTGCACCAAAAATATTGCCCATAAAAATTCCACCTAAAATATTGCCATTAAAAATTCCATCTAAAATATTGCCATTAAAAATTCCACCTAAAATATTGCCATTAAAAATTCCACCTAAAATATTGATAATCGGAAAGCACGACGTAATCAGATTTCAGAATGTCTGCTAACCATGTCAAATATATTTGACATTGATAGGAGCCCATTTGTGACGAATTTTTATAATAACACAATTTAAAAAAAAAAAAATAAGCCCTTAAAAAGTTATAGCCATAAGTTAGCAATATTTAACTTAGTTAATCAAAACTGATCATTCTTATTATTAAATATATACTACGAATTAACCGAAAGAAATAATTATCTTTAAAAAAAAAATCATAACGGTAGATGTACGCGAAAACATCTCGCCAAGGGACGCTACTTTCATTACCAGCAGAAATGCGCTGTTTTGGGTAGCTGAATGCCAGAGGGTCTAGTAGCCTGAGGCCTACCGTTTATAAAAAACATTGCTCCCATATTCATGCGCTATTTAACCATATCCATAACGTTAAGTTTTTTTTTGTCACTAATTTCTCACATTACACGAGATTTCATTATACAGTTACTTCAATTAATTATTGTAAATATCTGAAAAATTTATGTAATTTATTTACCAATAAGACCATGTTTAATAATTATTCACAGAGTTGTGTAACACAGAGGCAATTTGAAAACAATAAATGGCGTCTCTATCTGACTTTATGTTCCAGCACTGGCAGGTCCCATTGGGCAGACGGTTCCGGTCTCTGAAAGTGTGGTTTGTCCTCAGAATGTTTGGTGTCAAAAAGCTTCAGGATCTCATAAGGAAGGTATATGTCACGAATTTATTCGCGTCGATCCGTTGTTTAGTGCAGGCCTGCACAACATACGGCCCGCGGGCCACATGCGGCCCACCAGTATCCACTTTGCGGCCCGCGAAGTAACGAAATATTCTTTATTCCTACTATTTTCTTGATAGCTTTCCCCACTGTCCTATTTTCTTTTTGGCCACACGAGTCCTGTCCTATTTTCTTTTGGCCCGCACAAGTATTTTTATAAAGTATTACAGCCCGCTTTACATTTTGAGTTGTGCAGGCCTGGTCTAGTGTATGATAATTTAAAGACCATGTCGCTGTACACCAGTACACAAACACTTGACACAAACTCTTTGCAGTTATTAATAATGAGCTCTTATTCTACTAACGTCTAATCTAACCACTTCTCCACTTGGTAATGTGGGTTCCGCTAACAAGCTTAGCCAAAGAACCACACATACTACAGGGATCAAAACACTAGCAACACTGCTAACACCAACCAACAATAACACCAACACTGATACGGTCACCGCCCTACCCACTCGCTCTCCCCTGCTCTACTGACCAACTGACCACATGCACACTACTATGCGTACCGTAATTCGCAGGCCTTCAGTGTCATACGCATTTAGGCCCAACACAGACTCTTAGGGATTCTTACACCTTGACAGTATAGGATTAGACAATCTACGATCTATAATAACAATTCTGGGTGGCGTTATAAGTCAGTATCTAATTAATGTATTACTTAGATTAAGAGATGCATTCTTATTATCTATAGACCGCTGTACTGTTCGTAACGTAAGATGTGATAGTTTTTGCCTAGCTTGCAATACTTTATTTCTCATTTCCTATTTCCTACTTCCATTGGATTTTAAAGTGCACAAAGCTCTTTTGAAACCGAGTTATGCAAACAAATTTAAGCTCCGTTCTCTTCTTGGATTAGAAAATAGGATGTCATTAGTGAAAATCAAACCGAATGAAGACTTCCTTCTCCTTCCCCCCCCGGCCCTAAACACCAACCAACAAAAAAAAAAAAAAAAAAAAAAAAAATAAAAAAAACAAAAACTGCATCAATACCTATTTTTTTGGCGTCGAACGACCCTTTCCCAGGGGTCGCATTAGACCATCGAAAAACACATGTAGTACTCTACATTTATGATGAAGCAACGCAAATAATTTTGCGATTGTGGGTCGCCACAACATGAGGAATGTTTTAAGAGGTCGCGGCATTAGGAAGGCTTAGAACCACTCATGTAAATTTATAAAATAGAAAATGGGTGAAAATGATGATTTAAAATTTAAAACAAGGGAAGTTTTTTTCCCATTCATTTTATTGCCCTAATAAATTATTTTACTAAATATTCGATTTCTTTTTTTTTTTTTAGATAAGGTATGAAATGTCTTATGTATGCCTTAGACTTGGTTGACAAATTATATATCGTATTTGACGATATTTTCTCGTTAATTTTAGGATGTGGCATTGGCCAAGCTCTTTGAAGAATGCGTCAAAAAAGATCAGAGGTTCGAAATGGTAAGGGAAGTCACCCTGGGACTAGCAAGTTTTAGACTGAAGGTGAGTTATATTCCCTTTTTCAGCCTTCTATGTTTTTTAACCCAGTGGTTTTCAACCTTCCTAATTCCGCGGGCCCTTTAATACAATTCCTCGTGTTGTGGTAATCCCCAACAACAAAACTATTATCGTTGCTACATCATAGCTGTACAGTATATGTGTTTTCCTATGGTCTTAGGCGACCCCAGGGAAAGGGTCCTTCGACCCCAAAAGGGGTCCTGACCCACAGGTTGAGAACCACTGTTTTTATATGAAATCTCAATACTCTCTGGGGTATCGCTCAACCAAGTGGCATTTCAGCACAACTTTTGATATAAATAGATAACAATGGAGAAAGTGTTTGTTTTTTTTAACATCTATTATTTAATAGATTATCCATAAGAATTTCCACTGAACCGTGGACAGATATCGTAACTAAAATATCATAAATAAATTTGATGCCAACGTCTACGTTTGTCTTGCCGCATAAACTGGATTCGTAATAATCACTTTAATGGATGTCCACATATTTTATTAACTGAGCACATTTTTCTTTGTTAAAACTCCATCAGGGTGACAATGAGGTCAATGAAAGACTTGTCGCCAAGATCAACCTGGACAGAAGGATCCACCTGGTGCCGTCTAAGATCAGAGAAACATTCTTCTTACGGTTTGCCATCTGCGCCATGGACTCCCAGGCGTCCGATGTGAAGTATGCGTGGGCTGTTATCCAAGAGCTGGCCGACACACTGGACCATGAAAACGGATATTAACCAATGTGCCGGTCAGAACCAAACTGGTGCAACGTCAGTCCGAGCAGTACGTCGTAGTAGTGGACCATTCTGGTCACGTGTCAGTTCAGATCTCAAATTTCAAACTTTCTTTGATAAATAATTGTCACGGATTGTTCTTTATTTTGTCTTTATTTTTTAAAAGAAAATTTTTTTTTTTCTTTTTTTTTTGGGTGTGGGGAAAGGAAAAACATAAAAATTCTTTTTTTTTACTCCCTTAAATAAAGAAAGAGATGGTAGCTAGAAAGTCTACAAAAACACGTTACGTTACTTATATTTGTTTGGAAATTCCTGCCGTCTCATTCCCTGAGATGAATCACAAATTAATTAATATATGACAGCTTTTGTAAATATTTCCTTTCTTCTACTTCATTTTATTTTTAAAAATGACCTGTTTCTTCTTCTTCTATACATTAGGGGCCCAGGATCAATGTATTGATCACCCACGATCAATGTATTGATCACCCACGATCAATGTATTGATCATTCTGGCTCCTATGTATGTAGAGAGGATTTGCAATGTTTCTGTGCCTGGTGTTGAAGAGGATATTTCACTGGTTGCAAGGAATGCTCGGTGAGGGTATCAGGAAATAGAGTTAGGAAGGCCTGAGGCAATGGACGCAAATGTCTCAAGTGTTCTCGCCTCAACTGTTATTTTGAGAGCTTGTTTCAGTCCCTGGTTGTATTTGGCAGGAATAANATATATATATATATATATATATATATATATATATATATATAGAGAGAGAGAGAGAGAGAGATCTTTTCCACAAAACAGGTTTTTTTTCTATTTTTTTTTATAACTGTAAATTTGGGAAAATTTTACTCAAGTTTTCAATAAAGGCAAAATGGCAATTGTAATACCTACATACTAATGTTTTTTTTTTGTTGTTGTTGTTTCTTTGTCTAACAACATTTTTTAACGGAAATATTAAAAATAAATTCATACACTGATGAACTAGTTTAAACAAAGATACATGTTAAAAAAAAATAAAATTATGAAACAGCATTAGTATACAGATTAAACTAAAAGTAAAAGGAATTGTGTACCCCTTGCAGGGTCAAAGGAAATGCCTACCAGCATCTTTTCTGTTGCCAGCCGGTTCAACGTAAAATGATGCAAAACTAAATTCACGTATGTGTCAAAAGCGGAGTAGCTAGGGGGTTGCGGGGGTGCGGACCTCACCAGGTGACACCATCTCAGGGGGTGACACCAAATTGAAAAATTGCATATTTACCGAACACCCTCTGCTTGGTCTAACCGAACTTCATGGAAGGATAACCAATCCCGCGTTAATATTCCACACATGCAACCAATCCAAATGCGCGCTTTATTAAATGTTTAAGGTTGATGCGTCAGAAATGAAGGCAACCCGATAATTACGACAGAAATAAATCCCGTTTTGACCACGATTCAACGCTGAATGAAGTGTTCGCTACCTTTCGTAAGTGACAGGTAGCTATATTTTTTTAAATTCTTAGAAATAAAGCTTTCGATGGATAACAGATACGATGTAGTCGGGCTATTTTAAGTACATGAATCGAATCGGTACAAATTAAAAACATTTTTTTTTTAAAATAACAAAATAAATTTTTACAATATTTTCTAATACCTTTTAATAATTAATTTGAATTAAAATTTACATTTAAAAAACGGGTTTTTGAGTTCAAATATATCGAAAGCTAGAAATACTCCAATTCGCCACTTGCACCATCCCTTAACATTTGAGCACGATTGTCATACAGCGCAAAATCTGTTGAATGCTGGTTTTGATTTCACGTTCATCTACTCTAGGAAATTAATCTTGATAATGAATTTCACGAAATCATGGACTGGTCAGTATTGGATGATGTGACTTTCATAGCTGAATGGGACTTCCTAGAATCTCTTCCAATACTCTCGCTTAGCCTTCCATTATTTCTTACAATCTGTGCGTCTGTGGCCTCATGTGAGCGGAGCTTTTAAAAACTAAGGCATCTCAAGAACTATTTAAGATCCACCAAGGGACTGCCGAGGCTTTCTGATCTGCATGTGTTAGGGATTGAAAGTGACGCGTTGAAAGATTTTGATTTTGATCAAGTGATAGACAGGTTTGCAGCTTTGAAGACAAGGAAATTAAAATTTTAAAAAGTGACACAACATATAGAATCTTGTTTTCGCCAGAAGTTTACCAATTTACATAACCGCTTCTTAATAAATGATAAATCACATACATTAAACATAAAAACAAACTAATACACATTTTGTGGCGGGGGGGGGGGGGTTGAGATTACGCTCTTCAAAGCCCGGCTTGTCCATTGGAAACCATACACAACATATAAAATCTTGTTTTCGCCAGAAGTTTACCAATTTACATAACCGCTTCTTAATAAATGATAAATCACATACATTAAACATAAAAACAAACTAATACACATTTTGTGGCGGGGGGGGGGGTTGAGCTTACGCTCTTCAAAGCCCGGCTTGTACATTGGAAACCAGCACCATCTGTTGGACTGTGCCATATAACATTGTCGTAACGAAGGACGCTCCCACTGCCCTGGCCTCCCCCGCAAAATCTAGTGCTTGGCATTCAGTCAAGAGATGGAGTTTCTGGGACCATGCTGCAATACCAACAGCTAAATGCATGTGAGGGAAAATTAATCATTAAGAAAAAAAATTATTAATTCATTCGAATTGGTTTGACGTTTAAAACTTTTTTTTTTAATGTTAAATTTTCATGTAAACCGTACAGACAAACTGGGAAATTTAGCCTGAGACAAAATAGCTCGGAAATCAATTATGAGGCGAATGTAATTTATTAATATTGCTGTCACAAAATAGAAGTAACTTATTTTTCTGTGTCTTAAACATAAGGTATTTATCATCAAAATACAGATTTATTCATATTTTTAAATATGTAGTTTATTTGGCATAATTAAAAGAAATCAAGCAATTTAAAAAAAAAATTATAATTAAAAGTTGACGTCGCGATTTGATTGCAACGTGTTATATTTCCATACAAAATCTTAATGGAAGTCAAAATTTGATCTTCATTCGACTATACCTATCCCTTATTTGTCAATAATATGAAAACATTTATTTACCAATCTTCACGCCGTGCCTCGTCTCCACTTACACACTACACACGCACCATGTAAAAACAAAACTAATCACAACGCCATGACTCTGACAAATAAGAGAACACAGATCTAGCCCGTCAGTCGGCTTTCTTTGAACTTGGGACGCGAGGGGTGAGGGATTTGCACATCTCATCAATTATTGATATGTCTTGCATTAACTACCACGTGGAAACTAAGAAAAACCATTAAAAAAAATTGAAAATGAAATACCGGGATTATCGAAAATCTCGGTTTTCATAAATCCATTCCCGGTTTTTGCGAGCATAAATTATGGTTTGGCATTCCGGTATTTTTGAAAGTCGGGATCCTGGATTTCAACCCCCAGTATATACTATTATTTTCCTGCGTTATTATTGGAAGGGTGTCTCTTTTTTTGTTGTTGTTGGTTATTCAACTTTTGTCTCTCTGATGTGGTGTCCTCTATTTTTTTTCTCCCTTTTTCGCAAGCAAAAGTTCCTGCTACAACGTTAGTATCAAATCTTAAAACATTTTTTTAAAAGTTGACTTTGACGCCATCTGGAGTCTGACGTCTGTTTCATTATACCGAGTAGACTACTGCAAAGTTCTTGTAGTGAACTTTTTTCTTTGGGTGTTTTTTAGTTGGTTTTATATAGGGCCTTTGGAATTATTCCATGTTTTAAACAGGGCCGTTGGAATCATTCCATGTTTTAAACAGGGCTGTTAAAATAATTCCATGTTTAAATATTTGAACGGAGGCTTAGATGTTATGAATTCAAAAGCAAAGAATATTAGCTGTTTAAAAGTAAAGCGATGGGAATAATTAAGAGTGGCGAAGTACCATGGAAGAAGGTTCGAATTGACAGAAAGTACGTGGCACTATGGAGAAGCGATCTACCGCAGGGAGCGGCTGAAATGTTGGTCTTAAACTTTAACGAAAATCAACACAAAATAATACATTTGTCTGCTTAGATGTTTAGGAAAGTCATGGGTCGAACTTCAACATGGACCAATATGGTTGTTACTTTTTTTTTTCGTCTAAAATTTAGAGATTAAATTTGACAGCATGGTCTGTTAAAAAGTGATATCCATTCAAATATAAGCTAAATACAATATTTTTCTAATGTTGTGTATTTGCCATTATCATTTAAAATTAATTTCTTCTTTTCTCTTCAAAAACGCTGGTTTCTTTCGAGAAAAAACTTATAATTTAATTGAAAAATGTTATGTCTTCTTTTTTGTCTTTTCTATAGTTCGTAAATCATCTTATATTTCCCATAAACTTTTAGGAAATTAGTGATTACCAGTGCACAAAACCCCTAGAAATGCTTACACTTTCCACAAATCATGAGCATTGTTACATATCTTAAACCCTCTTATATTTTGCCAGCATTACAACCACCTGGCCACCGAGAGTAATATTATTACTAGGTTACCTAAAAATCTGAAACATGAGAGTAGCTGTGACGTTGCTGGTTACTTTTTTTATCCATTAGCGAGTCGTCGACTAGGATTCCAATTTAGAATCCTGACGCACGACTACTTTCTCCCACCCTCCCCTCCCCTCCCCTACACTCTTCGCTGGCTGATACCCGAGATGTGAATGAAATAATTTGACTTAAATTTCCATGACATTTTCTGTTTTAAATAATTATCAAATGTGTTTTCCTTTGTCGTGACCGTCGAACTCAGGGGTGTGGGGGGAGGGGGATAGGGGCAGACTGAAAGATGGAAATGGCCAGGTATTTTACACTTAAGAGACCATTACATTCACCTCAATCAACAATTCGACCTTTGTTCACGAGACACAGTTGCAAAAAAAAACCAAAAAAAAAAAAACAACCTCACCAGCACCCCGGGTAGATGGGACTCGTTAACCTTGGTCAGCAACTCATCTAAGGGACGGAAAGTCTAAATTCAAATCCGGAGATGGCGTCCCCGACAGGCGGCAAACATTGAACCAATGAATCATTCCGACAACCCCTGGGACGCCCCAGATGCCATCACTGAGAACGCAGTGAGCATGCTAAAATAACATGGATACTTAGCGCTATATAATTATTCAATCAATCAATCAATCAATCAATCAATCATTTCACCCGAGCCATATTGTACATTTTTTGAAACAGTTTTTTTTGTTTCTGCCTCGCTGAATTTATAACTATTTCCCCCGCTCCTGAAACACTATCATGTCAAATGTCGGGTTTGAAACCTGTATCACAGGAACCTGGAACAGTAAATATTTTTAAAAAATAACAAAGAAAACAAAGTTCAATGATTTTGTAAATATCATATCAGTTTACTCAGGGGAAGTCATGCTGACCTTCTCCCACACCTTTATTGAAAGCAACCGAGTTTCAGTCTTATCAGCTTAGCAGCCAGCATAATGTGGTTACATGTTTACAAGGGGGGCATGACAGTCAACATATTGTGGTAACATGTTTGCTTGGCAGCCAACATATTGTGGTAACATGTTTACAAGGGGGCTTGATAGCCAGCATAATGTGGTTACATGTTTACAAGGGGGCTTGGCAGCCCGCATAATGTGGTTACATGTTTACAAGGGGGCTTGGCAGCCAGCATAATGTGGTTACATGTTTACAAGGGGGCTTGGCAGCCAGCATAATGTGGTTACATGTGTACAAGGGCGGCATGACAGTCAACATATTGTGGTAACATGTTTGCTTGGCAGCCAACATATTGTGGTAACATGTTTACAAGGGGGCTTGATAGCCAGCATAATGCGGTTACATGTTTACAAGGGGGCTTGGCAGCCAGCATAATGTAGTTACATGTTTACAAGGGGGCTTGGCAGCCAGCATAATGTGGTTACATGTTTACAAGGGGGCTTGGCAGCCAGCATAATGTGGTTACATGTTTACAAGGGGGCTTGGCAGCCAGCATAATGTGGTTACATGTTTACAAGGGGGGTTGGCAGCCAGCATAATGTGGTTACATGTTTATAAGGGGGCTTGGCAGCCAGCATAATGTGGTTACATGTTTACAAGGGGGCTTCGCAGCTAACATAATGTGTTTACATGTTTACAAGTGGCCTGACAGCCAGCATAAGTTCACCTCACGTGGTGTATACGTCATTTTGACCTGGTCGCATATTTTAGCTATCACTTAGTGGCCTCACCATAGTTGGTGCCACCTGATGCGTAAAACTCACGGTGTCACCCCATTCAGACGTCTTCGGGGACCTCCTCCGAGTCTACCTGCTCTAGTATTATCCCAATCTGGTGACATGTTGTTTGTTCCCTGCTCTTGTATTTTAGATGTTTTTCAAGCTAACTATTTTACATTTTGTGTATTCCCCTTTCAGGATGTCATCTCCCGTGAGGGTGTTTTCTCCTGTGAGGGTGTTTTACCCTCTGAGGGTCTCACTCCCGTTGAGCTTGTCTTCCCCTGTGAGGGTGTCGTCCCCTGCGAGGGTGTCTTCCCATGTGAGGGTGTCATCCCCTGTGAGGGTCTCATCTCCTATGAGGTTGTCTTCCCCTGTGAAGGTGTCATCCCCTAGTGAGGGTGTCTTCCTCTGTGAGGGTCTCTTTTCCTGTGAGGATGTCTTCCCATGTAAGGGTGTCTTCCCCGGTGAGGGTGTCACCCACTATCAGGGTGTCCTTCCCCTGTGAGGGCGTCTTCGCTTGTGAAGGTGTCATCTCATTTTCACCCCGGACACCATAGTGATGCTACTGCTTTTTCTCAAAACATTAACAGTTGCAAAGGTATTCTGAACATTTAATGAGGTTACAATCATAAAGTTGTAGCCGTATACAAGAACTTACATTTGCGAACAAGGATTTTTCACTTTAATGAACGTAAAAACACAAAACACAGAAATCAATTATTGAGCCCAAAGAGAGAATCTACATTTCTCTGATTTAAAAAGGCCCAAATTTTGATGTTATTGTATCGAAATAAACATCATTTCTGCAAAATGTATATTGAACATTTTATTTAAAGAAAACAACAACTCTAGTTTCACAATTAGGATTTTGTTAATTTATTTTATCGAATTTATTTTGTACTTTGAACATGTATCACTGTATTCATGTTTTTAAATTTAAGTAGCCTATGATTTTTCTTTCTTACAGGTAAGTGGGGGTTGGGGGGGGTAATGTTGAATTATACTTGAATTATACTTTGGTGTATTCGCGGGTCTATGACGCCCCTGTTTGTTTGATTAGTGCATGGCTTTTGAACTATTCGATCATGACTTTTTTTTTTTTAGAATTCAAATTTTATGATATTTGATAATCCCGTTTTATTTTTATTGTGCCAGTTTTTTTACCTAAAATTTAACATAATATTTAATGCATCACAATTTTAATCATCATATATACGTCATTTATATGAAAAATTTTGATAATTTGGAAGTCCTCATTGAGACTAAACTGCGTGTTTGAATGTTATGCTCGGCGGTATCCCGCGAACTATGGGACATTTGAATTTGAATGGGATTTAAACAGACGTTTGGGGAATTTACTTGTATAAAAGTCAGTACTAATGAGAGTGTAAAAAAAGCTTTGAGTTGAGTCATAAGAATAATAAATAAAAAACCACCAAAAATACATGAATCAATGTACGAATCACTACGTGCGTATTGTCCCACCGGATGCTGGGTTGCCGGATGCTAGGAGGCCTGGTGCTGGGTGGTCGAGTGCTAAGTGGCCTGGTGATGGGTGGCAGAGTGATGGGTGGCAGAGTGATGGGTGGCCGAGTGCTGGGTGGCAGAGTGCTGGGTGGCAGAGTGCTGGGTGGCCGAGTGCTGTGTGGCCGAGTGCTGCATGGCCTGGTGCTGGGTGGCCGAGTGCTTTGGGTTGCCGGATGCTAGGAGGCCTGGTGTTGGGTGGTCGAGTGCGAAGTGGCCTGGTGATGGGTGGCAGAGTGATGGGTGGCAGAGTGATGGGTGGCCGAGTGCTGGGTGGCAGAGTGCTGGGTGGCAGAGTGCTGGGTGGCCGAGTGCTGTGTGGCTGAGTGCTGCATGGCCTGGTGCTGGGTGCCCGAGTGCTAAGTGGCCTGGTGATGGGTGGCATAGTGATGGGAGGCAGAGTGATGCGTGGCCGAGTGCTAAGTGGCAGAGTGCTGGGTGGTAGAGTGCTGGTTGGCCGAGTGCTGTGTGGCCGAGTGCTGTGTGGCCGAGTGCTGTGTGGCCGAGTGCTGGGTGGCTGAGTGGTCTAAACTGAGTCAATCCCAAGACAGTAGACTCATCATCAAAAGCACACACTCACACACACACGCGCGCGCACGCGCGCGTGCACACAAACATCTCAGGTAAACCCGGAGATGGAGTACCGTAAGCGGTATGACATTGGCGCGATGAAAATTCCAACGACGCACAAAGGAGCACCACAGTGAAACACACACAAGACATACACTGCTGGTCATATTCTGCACACTGGTCCATTTCCATTGTCTTGACTCTTGACTAAAGTCTTGCCTTTGGAATCAAAAAGTCAAGGACGAGAGAGTGATGCTGACGAATTGATCAACTCTCACTCACTTTGAAACAAAACAAACAAAAAAAAAACAAACAAAAAACCGTAAAAAATGTCGAAAACATGTTCATCTTTTCGTGAGAAGGACGATTAATAATTCTGTCCCACCTTTCAAAACACCTACATACCCCCACCCAGAATCCTTTCCTACACTACTACACCCCCCCCCCTCACATGGTTATTTTAAACACGAACAGGATTTGAATATCGTTTAGTAATTTTTCTAACCATCCGCACAGTGTGTGATATGCAGCCTATATGAAGCTGAAAGCTGGAGCTCGCCAAATAGACTTTGCCCCCCATGCATCTTTCAGTAGTGGATACCATTAAAAAGTTTTCACACAGTTCATCGTGTAACATGATATTACTAAGTAGAGAAGTGGATTTAAAATATTCTTCATAAAGAAAAAAACACTTCCCTTTTAACACATTGGACATTTGGTTATTTCGTAAATATGTTTGTCTGGTAAATCATGTAACGTAATGCTTTCTGAAAGTAGGCTCGAAACCCACGTAATAGATCCAATCAACTCATTGTATAGTCTTTGAAAGGTGTTCTTAAGCTGTGCAGAAAGTGCACATTTGAAACAATAGTATGAATAAACTGCCGGACAGGGTTGATATCAAACCTCTGTTCATATTTGAGACCGACCGAATTTCGGCTTTAATTTCGGCGCCGAAAGTGGCCATTTTATCACTTTTTGGCATAGTTTCGGTTTCGGCCGAAACTGAAAAGTTAACTTTCGGCTTAATTTCGGTTTCGGACGAAAGAGGAAAGTTAACTTTCGGGTTATTTTCGTTTTCGGCCGAAAGTGACTGAGGTTGTCGGTCATCTACCAGAAGTCAGACGGTCTGTCTGTCTCTAGGCCGACAATCTGATATTCATGAGTGATCGAAGTCTTGATGTCATTGTGTGTTATATATGACTAATACTCAGCGAAAGGTGCCTACAGCTGCATGATGACCTACTTGTCTTGTCCTATATTTCCAAATAAATTACATTTCAACTAGGCCTAGACAAATGTAAACAGTTTATTGGAAGAAAAACTAAGGGAGAGGTAATATTTATATCGTGATTTGTTTTAATTTTTGTTTCAAAAATAAAATTTGTAACCGTAGGTTTATTCAATTCCTTCATTTTTGATATTCATTTTGATTTATCCTTATCATGCTCATCAATGTTGTCCTGGGCAAAGGTGAATAATATTCCATAATCCATGGGAATGGTAAAAATTCCATTTTTATTTTTCTTAATTTTTTTTTTTTTAAATGTTAAAAAGCAAACTTAGGCCTTTTCAAACCATTCATTTCTTGAAATTCATCATTATCATGCCCATAAACATTTTTATTGACGAAATAACATGCGTTTGCATGTATCACGGATTTGTATTATAATTATGTAGTAGGTCTACTGCGGACCTATGTACTTTTATGATAATGGCGACCAATTTAGGTGGTTTTATTCGACTCTAAGTGGAGACCCATGATGAGAACAACAATTTTAAAAGACCCGGTTTAAAAAAAAAAAATTTTCGCCACCAATGGGGATGAGGGAAGTTGGTCTCCGAACGAAATAATTACATCACCAGCATGGAAAGACTGTTGTTACTAGGTTAGATATTAATAAAGTGATATCTTGCAAGCTATTAATGAAAACACAAAGCATTAGTATAGCGAAAACAGCGAAATATTGTGGTGATATTTTGATAGCCTTAATAACATATATTTAGGTGGAAATTGGCTCTATTAGAGCAACAAAAATTATTATAGGTATATGTTCTATGTTGTTATTATATTATAAAAGCAAAGGGCTCTCAAGACTCTATTTTGCATTAATTTCCCACGCCCCCCCCCCACTTTTTTCAAATTTTCTCCTACCCTACTAATTAAAAAAAAATGTAAAGCAATTGAAATTACTTTAAAATTAAAATGGTAAAATCCAAAGTATTCATTAGATCAAGGGTCTCAAACTTAAATCATCAGAAGGGGGGGGGGAGCAGGATGTAGAATCTGAATGAGAGTGGGCGCATCAAGTATTCCACACAAAAAAAACCGATTACAAAGTTATTAAAGTACAACTGTTACAATCTACTCAACATCTATAAATAACAAATAAAAACATTAAGGGTTCTCAAGAACTAGGATTCACTTTCTTCCACCTACTTTGTTGCCAGAGACCTGGCAGTGCTTCTTTTTACACAGCTGAGCAGCTTTGGCTTGAGTGAGGAAGCAAGTGAGACCCTCAGTATAGCTTGAAGAAACTCATCAGTAAATTTGGCTCTGAACTTTGACTTGTTAAAGTGCATTGTGGAAAAGAGCTTTTCACACAGATAGGTACTCCGAAAAAGTCATATTATCTGCTTGAACAACCTAAAAATTTCAGGGAAGATGGAGGGAAATGCAATAAAATGTCCATACTTGTCTGTTTTTCCATTCAGCTCCCGCGCTGTGCACCTTGCACATTAAAGGACAAATGGTCAGCTGCAAAAGGGCTGTCTGTGTTTTGAAGTCTAAAAAATTTGATCAAATTCTTTCTGTAGCTTTGCAATAGAGTCAGTATGCTTACTACTAAGTTACTATTGAATCATGTGCCCGAGTCCATAAGTACTTTGCATTTTGGGAAATGGAAGAGGTTTCTCTAAAACCATAACACAAGTTTTGTGCAGAATGCCCTGACATTGTCATAGGCAACACTGGCAAGCTACTCCTGGTCTTGTAACTTTTTGTTGAGTACTTTCAGCTCCTGTGTAATGTCAACAAGAAAAACCAAGTCTGTGAGCCATTTGGCATGACTTAGCATAGGAACAACCACCCCATCCTTCTCCATGAAGGCTTTAAATGCTAAAACATATCAAGCAGTAGGCAAGAGCAGGCCCTATTTATGAATTATTGATGCGAAGGGAGCAGCTATTGTAGGTAGAATGAATTTAACTTTTTATCGTAGTAAAGGCCTTTTTGAGTAACCTTATTTTAAAAGACAATCCTACTATATGGAGCAGAAACTTGGGAAACAACGGCGAGCATTACGCAGAAATTACAGATCTTCATAAATACATGCTTTAGAAAGAACCTGAACATCAAATGGCCAAATATTATCACAAAAAAGATCTACTAGAAAGGACTCACCATGTGCCCATCGAAGAAAATATCTTAAAGAAAAGATTCAGATGGATAGGACATACTCTTCGATAACCCCCAGAAAGCATCACCAGACAATTCCTAACATGGAACCCACAGAAAAAAAGAAAGAGAGGAAGGCCAAAGAGGAGATGGAGACGCGAGCTAGAGGGAGACAATTAATATATGGGATACACCTGTAAACAACTGGAAAGAAAAGAACAGGACCGTGATGAGTGTAGAATTCCTGTTGATGGCATGTGCCCCAGACTGGGTAAAAAGGCATAAGAAGAAGATTTTGAAAGTGACCAAGCTGAAACGCTCGGAATTTTCCTCACTCGTAAACACTAGCGGCAATTTTAATATTGATCCTTGAATAATGTATCAGATTGCTATGATTTACACAATAATGGCTGTCTATAACCCATCAACTTACTTTTAAAAAACTTTTCTCAAAGCCGCACTCTTTCCCATCTTTGTCTCATAAAGAGCTATAAAATAAAAACTTTAAATACGAATTTAAAACGGCTTTTACCATTACAATCGTCATGCAAAAATATATAAAAACATAAAAAAAATCAGAACTAGACTAGTTGGTGAGATTCGACTGAAACCGTCGCGGAGAGTCACGTTATAGATATGAGAATCGGGGAAACGGGCTGGCGCATTAACACTAAACTTTTCTGTCAAATAGCTGGCGCAAAATATCGTCTTGCGGGTCACAAATGGCTCACGGGCCGCGAGTTTTAGACCCCTTTATTAGATGTTTATGTATTAATATTCACGATTATCTCTTTTTTATCAAAAGAATGTAAATATTGATACTTTCCCCCATCATTTTCGATGTATGCAGAATGTATGCGGGAACGAATTTCAAAATATCAAAATATTTCATTTTCGGTTTCGGACGAAAGTCATTTTTAACTTTAGGCCTATTTTCGGTTTCGGCCGAAATCAGAAAATCACTTTCGGTCGGTCTATAATTCATATATTTAAAGTTGTTTTTTTCTCCAAATAATCCTTAAAACTTTTTTCCCTCGCCCGAGCACCCACTGCCCCCAGAACCCACTGCCCCCAGCACCCACTGCCCCCTACCGCTCACAGCCTCGTCAACCACTGCTCCATAGCTCATTACCCCAAACCACTGCCACCACCCTTCACTGCCCTCACCACCTACTGTCTCACCACCTTCTACCTCACCACAATCCCCACCAATCACAGCCCCCCTCCACCCACTGCTCTCACCATCCCCTACCTCACTACTACTTCCTACAAACCACCGCCACGATCCCACACCCTTCCTACCCCAACACATCCGCCTTACCTTTTTGCCACCATCCTAGCAGCGATTTCATAGGGCAAATGACGCTTGGCGATGATGTAAATATTTACATCGACTGCGACGTGCTAATTTCATCAACACAATGGCTCCGCCCATGTGACACCCTCGAAACGAACTCGATACGATTTACGTTGTAATCAAAAAGCAACCCCAAGCCGTATATAAACCGTTTCTTGACAGCGCCAGTGATCTAGAATCTGGTGTGTGTTAAAGGTAGCAACTTTTGTTAAAGAAGCAACTGTTGTTAAGTGTAGCAACTGTTGTTAAGTGTAGCAACTTTTGTTAAAGTAGCAACTGTTCTTTTTAAAAAAAAAAAAAAAAATGGATGACAAAGCGTTTCGCACGAGCGCCCGGGAGATGATCGATTACGTCATTGACTACCTGGAGAATAACCGAGAGCGACCAGCGTACCCGTCCGTCGAGCCTGGATACCTGAAAAAGCTTTTGCCGCCAGGGGCGCCCGAAGACGCCGAGACATGGGAGGATGTGAAGAAGGACCTGGAGGGCGTCATAATGTCCGGGGTAAGATTGCTATAGAGTGCCATTATATTCAAAAGGAGGCGATGAATAAAATTATTGTTTTTTTAAAAATATATTATACATACTTTAAAATTACCAAATTTGCAGGGGGACAAAGGAGAAGAAGTGAAGGAAAAAAAAAACAGAAAAAATAACAACAACCACACACTGATGAACTGTTTATAACGCTCTGAATAAACGAAGTCGTTCTTCCACATGTTTTGCTACCGCTTTCAGAAAATTAAATATGACCTGTTCACTTTTTTGATCTAATGCTTTTGAAAGCATCCGCCGAATTTCGATTGGTTAATATCATCTTTAGGGTAAGATTTGGGCAAAAGTTTAATTCAGCAACGTTGCTCAATGCAGGGCTACATGCTTCTAAATGCAATTCCCAAATAATGAAGTTCAATAAAATATGCTTTGCGTCTAAACTAGTTAGGTTAAAAATGAAAACTTCGTTAAGTATCTTTTTTGTCAATTTTGTCTTTTAGACTTTCAATGATATATTCGGATCTGGCTCGGACAATTGTCTCAGGGATTTGAAAATTATGTCTTTATGTATCAGCATCTTAAATGCATTTTAATTTACTAACGAAATTGAGGTTGTAGGTATTAAAGTTCTGTATTTTGACACTTTCTTTTTTTACAAACTAAATTCATTTAATTTAACAATCGTATGATTCTTTCTCCGATTTACTTAGAAAAGGATTAAATTTAGTACTTTGGATGAAATAAAACTCAATATTTTTTTAGATTCTCTCCCAAAATGCAACTTTTTTAGAATCGTATCCCCATATTGTATACTTAAAAGTAATTTAATTGAAACATTAATACAATTAAACAACCGCAATGTGTGTCGTTATGTCTCTCTATAAATGACTGCCACGTGAACTTGAGAGCCACGTCAACCTGTGAGCCACGTCAACCTGTGAGCCACGTCAACTTGTGAGCCACATCTACTTGTGACCACGAGACAACCAACTGTTTAAATTCACAAAATGGATTTTCTGGTTTCTGGAGCACTGCATGGCAGCACAAAGCGGTGTTAGCAAACTTAAGATGACAGCTTTGCTAAACGATCCATGGATTACAGTTATGCAAAAGCAATGCATGGATGAAATCAATCTTTGTTGTCCATTGGGCTAATTTTACGTGCCGAGATTGTTCTATATCCCTTTTCATAAGCTAATTCTGTTCTGTTTATTTTTTTCATTCATAAAATAAAGGTTTTAAAATTCATTGCCGTCACTAAAACGTGAACCATAACAAAGCATATGTTTTTATTTAGATTTTCCGAATCTCAAACAATATGAACGACAACCTTAGCCGTGAAGTTTTCATCGCTAACTGAAACTCTGAAAGTGGTGACTTAAAAGAATGCATACAAATACTTGGATGATAACAAACTATGTTATAATCTGATTTAAACTGAAATAACGTGTATGGTATGTAATTGTCCACAAAATTACTGCCTTTTAGCTGCCAGCCACTAGATTGATGCTTATGAGAGCAGCCAAGTCATACATTGTGTCCATGACGGGAGAAAGTTGTGGTAGCAAGAGTCTCATGCTTCAACCCAAACTTGATATACATTCTCAGCTGCCCTCTCTCACGGATGAGCAATCACAGCCCATCAAGAGGAACATGACAGACTCACCGACGAAGCACATGCTTAAGAGGTGAATCTATGGCTTCACGGTGGAGCAATCGCAGCCCATCAAGTGAAACATGACAGACTCACCGACGAAGCACATGCTTAAGAGGTGAATCTATGGCTTCACGGTGGTGCAATCACAGCCCATCAAGTGGAACATGACAGACTCACCGACGAAGCACATGCTTAAGAGGTGAATCTATGGCTTCACGGTGTTGCAATCACAGCCCATCAAGTGGAACATGACAGACTCACCGACGAAGCACATGATTTAGAGGTGAATCTACGGCTTCACGGTGGAGCAATCGCAGCCCATCAAGTGGAACATGACAGACTCACCGACGAAGCACATGATTTAGAGGTGAATCTACGGCTTCACGGTGGAGCAATCACAGCCCATCAAGTGGAACATGACAGACTCACCGACGAAGCACATGATTTAGAGGTGAATCTACGGCTTCACGGTGGAGCAATCGCAGCCCATCAAGTGAAACATGACAGACTCACCGACGAAGCACATCCTTTAGAGGTGCATCTACTGCTGAAGTGCGCAGCAACGATAAATTTAAAATCGCGTCCAATCCATCTATGACCACAGTGCACGCCGTGTGTCCTACGTGCGGGCAAACCTTTCCTGGCGTAAACGGGACAGTCCTACCCACTGCCCATCAACCGTCCAAAACAGCCTTGGCCAAATTTGCATGCGAAGGGATAAACAACATTGTAACTCTAGCCTCATGCTTTTAACACGACCTGGATAGAAAGCTGTTAGCTAACGTCTCTCCCGAGGGGTGAAGCGCAGCCCACATGGTCAAATGTTTTTACTTTTATTTTAAATCTCAGCATGGCTCAAAGGATATGAAATGTACTGAAACATAAGAGAAAGTTTTCAATGTTTTTTGTCAAAATAATCTTATTATAGAAATAAAATTAAGATCTAATCGCGAAAAATATTCCATATACAGAGTTAATTAAAATGATTAGCTAAACATATTTAAGTTGCATCTTGTATGTTTTGCTATATTTGCTCTAAATATATTATGTTATTATATTATACCAACGTATCTATCTATCTATCTATCTATCTATCTATCTATCTATCTATCTATCTATCTATCTATCTATCTATCTATCTATCTATCTATCTATCTATCTATCTATCTATCTATCTATCTATCTATCTATCTATCTAT
>CAXITT010000153.1:95277-113955 GCA_964033795.1 Lymnaea stagnalis | reverse complement strand
TCTATCTATCTATCTATCTATCTATCTATCTATCTATCTATCTATCTATCTATCTATCTATCTATCTATCTATCTATCTATCTATCTATCTATCTATCTATCTATCTATCTATCTATCTATCTTATGTTTCCATTCCACTGAAAGCATTTTATATATAAAAATTAAGTTCTTAATACTGACCCTTCATCATGTGACCAGTGAACACATTTCTAACATCCACTTTCTCCCACTTCGTTAAAGTTAAGCAACTGGCAGAGCCCCCAGTTCCACGCCTACTTGTCTATCGGCATCTCGTACCCATCGATACTAGGATCGATACTCACAGACGGGCTAGGGATTCTGGCTTTTTCTTGGGTTCGTATCGATTTAAATATGTTTAGGACATATTATTTAATATTCATGTGTCATTTAAAAAAAATGATCAGTATTTTTTTCTTCAAATTATTGCTAGACTAATCCATATAGATTATTTATTATTATGTGGCATTTGTTTACTCTATAATATTTGTACGCTAATACATAAAGATTACAGACTACAATTTATTTGTAGACGAATTTAAATATATTGTATAGAATAAATTATTACCATGATATCCATTATAGACTATAAATAATTACTAGAATTTTGCATATATTTTATAAATTATTAGCATACTTATTTATAATGATTACAGACTATAAATTAGTAATTCACTAATGCAAAAAGAGTGTATACCATATTTTATTTCTCTGCATATAGATTGAAGCCTATACATTTCGATGATCTACCATAAACCTGCAATTGAGAATTCACGTCATATTCACAAGAAGAAAATTTTAATACCTTTTTTTTTAAGGAACAATTAAAATTGTGAACATAATTTTATAATTTCATAAAATTCCCCCTTATTTTTTAAAATAAAAAAGTTATTCTTCTACATTTTGTGTTTTATCTTTATGGTTATCAGTGAGGACCAGATGCGTTTTTGTCTCTTGTTACGTAATATATATTTAAACATGTATGTGAAACGTTTGTCAAATAACTTTTTAATGCTATAATCAAAATCAATTGTGAACTATTGGTGTAAAAAATCTATGGTGACCGTGTCCAACCTCCTCCCCCCCCCCCAAATCTCTCCAGACGGCGTGTCCGGTCGGTACAGAGCTGGAGATGATCATCATGAACTGGTTGGCCCAAATGCTCGGACTCCCGAAAGATTTCCATTATCACCCCGCAGGCAAGGGTGGGGGAACTTTGCAGGTAAAATCCTTTGTTACAAATAACAAAAGAAACATATTTTTTTTTACATTTTTAAATGACGAGGAATTAACGTTTGATTAGATATAATTTAACTTTAGTCAAAAACTATTTCTATTGGTCACTCGTTAGTAAAAACGATTTCTATTGGTCATTAGTTTGTAAAAACTATTTCTATTGGTCATTCGTTTGTAAATACTATTTCTATTGGTCATTCTTTTAGTAAAAAAATATTTCTATTGGTTACTCTTTAGTTAATTTTTTTTCTATGGTAACTCTTTAGTCAAAAAAACAACAACACTATTTCTATTTATCTTTTTTTGGTAAAAAGTATTTCTACTGGTCCTTCTGAAATCGAACACTTGTTCTTTGTTGTTTTTTATGTCCGCTTGTCGCGAGAATTGTTTTGACATCCCCCAAATATTGCCTCGATTTGATTGATCTTCTGGCCGACGGTTTCTAGTGATCTAGATTTCCGAATTTGTGAAACGTTTTCCATACGACAATAAAATTTAACTCTAAACAGCTCGGAAACATTTGGAATTATGCCAAGAACGTAAAGTAAAATGCTTTTGTTCCAGAAAAAAAAAAAAGACAAACCCCCCATTCAAAATATGAACACGAATTATTTTAAATTTTAATTAATTATTGTGGTTAGGAGTAATTAAGTTAAAATAATTTTAGTTCATAAATAAATTCTCTATTTTGAACAAATTATAAAAAAAAGATATACAAATGTGTAACACATTTCTGTCATCAGGGTTCTGCCAGTGAGTCAACGTTGATTGCACTCCTGTCGGCAAGAAAAACAGTGGTGGCGAAACTACAACAGCAGGACCCCACCTTAACCAAGGGGAATATCGTTGACAGGCTTGTTTGTTATACATCCGATGAGGTGAGACCGACCAATGTCATTTTTGTCGGTGCTGCCACTTCACTTCCAAACAAAAATATTTTTTTAAAAGATGGATATAGTATAGTTGTTCCTATCCTAGTGTCTGATTTTTATTTTACTTAGTTTACATGTTTTTAATAATTGTAAAGCGCTTAGAGCTTTATGGTAAGCGCTATATAAAAATGCCTAAATAAATAAATATACCAGATGTAGTATTTTATTCAGGTCATGAAACTCTTACGTTTAGAAATTTAAAAAAAACCCACAAAATTTCAAAGTGACGGAACGGTCGTACATTCCAATTTTAATAAAATTTTATTTTATTTCATACAACTTTTCTCCTCCAAACAATGACTTTTCTTATATTCTTACACCTCATGACAGTAACTACCCACAATTTCATTACAGTACACAATTAATTGAAAAGAAAATTGTCTACTGCATGGGTTGGAAACGTGTTCTTTTAAAATCCCTCTTTTTAAAAATAAAGTCTAACCTATTCATTCAAAGAGGTATACGTTGCCCCAAAACCTTGGGCTGCTAACCACAGCCATACTTTTAAGTATTGAAATGTACTTTTCTTAGGGAAGAAGGAGGGGGGTATTTTTTATTATATCGGTACACGACTTGAGGCTGTTTTATACATAACACTCCAACTGTCAGGCACACGAATCTAGGCAGTTTCATACTTAACACACCAACTGTCTATAAACTTCAGTTTCACATTTGCAAGAGAAAAATAGTCAAGACTCTTTAAAGTCTAACTGGAAGACATTGTCTTATTTCTGTATGAAACGCACTCCCAGTTATCTATTAATATTTATCTGACCCTCTCCATTTCATCGTATGTGTATGACCCCCCCCCCCATACGCTTCGCCCGTCCCACCAAAATTTTATTTTTTTTTTTTTTAAATAAACGTGAATCACGTAAATAAACGTTACACAGTAATCTGATTGTTTTGTTTTAAAATATAGGAATCAGGTCTAAAATGTAAGGGCTACTTTTTCCAATTTAACCTTACTTCAAAATGTTCAAATCTCTCAATATTCATGTTTAGTTCCATTTTGTTTGCGTGTTCCCGTTTCGTCAGGCCCACTGCTCTGTTCCAAAGGCAGCTCTGTACGGCTTTGTAGAAATGAGAATATTGCCCACCGATGAGAAAGGAGCTTTGCGTGGTCCAGTGCTGAAGGCAGCCATAGAGAAAGACATACAGGCTGGGCTTGTTCCCTTCTTTGTAAGTTTGAGACTCATCTCCCTGTTTAGCAATCCATCAGTTATTTTTAATGTATATTATCAATGAACTACTGTTTGGTATATTGCATGTATACAATGTGCTAAAATTGAGTTTGCACTCTTATTGGAAGGTATGCGCTATAAAAGGATGCCCTATAAATGGATACCATATACATGGATGTTATATAATGGATGCCCTATATATATATAATATCTAAATGGTCACCCTATAAATGGATACCCTATACATGGATACTCTATAAATGGATAACTTATAAATGGATACTCTATAAATTGATACCATATAAATGGATACCCTATAAAAGGATTGTGTTGAATTTATGTGATTTTTTTATGTAACACTGAGCACTTGCATTTAATATAGAAATACATAGAGTTTTTGAAAATTGTACGTTTTTAGAAAATTGTACGTTTAAAGAAAAAAAAAGAATAGTTTGTTTTTAATCCGTTACTTTAAAAATTTCGTTACGATCAGCTGTTGTGTTGGTCCTTGCGTTAAAATAGTTGTTAAAGCCTTCTTTTATAAGTTTAAGGAAACTTAGCAAGGGTTAGTCCTCTCCCTGGACGGGCAAAAATTTCTTGCCCGCCCCCCTACATGAAAAAGCACACCCTCCGCGTCCCCTTTCTACGCCCCTGCTTATTAACACTTGTGTTAATTGTAGATGTGTGCCACCATCGGTTCGACTTCAACATGTGCTGTAGATGACCTGTGCGAACTTGGTCCAATATGTAAGTGATGTGATGTCTTGTGCAGGTTTGTAACCTGTTATTAGATTATGATTAATGTTGAATTTGAATAGATATATTTCTAAGGCATTTACCTTCAATAGGAGCATAATGAAATCTAAACAATTTCATTCTCTTGGCTTGATAACTAATAAAATAATTTGTCCAATATCAAATGAAACAGACTTATATTCAGCAACACATCGCTACTTTGTATTTCGCGTCCGCACTCCTTAGCAGGTTTTTTCCTAGGATACTCTCTGCGCTTTTCCTCCATTTCGCGGGATTTTTGCGGCATTCGTATTTTAAAAAAAAAAAATAATTATTATTTCTATTATTTTTCGGGTAAAATAAGCACTTTCTGGCCTGAAAAAAAAGTTGGACATTATATAAATATAACTTTAATTAAAATTATTAAAATAATATTAAATCGAAATCAAATGGCGGGGAAGTTTTTATAAAAGTCTTGGTGTGTTAAGGGTTTATTGAGCTTAAAGATATATATAAATCCTACTTCACGGTTCTTCGTATTAGTGGATTTGGGGGAGGTGGGGGGGGGGCTGTCTCGGAACGCAACCCCCGCGATTTTCCAGGAATCACTGTTATCAACTTAATTTTTTTTTTAATCACCAAGAAAAATATTCATGTTCCTTTTGTTTAAAGATTGGTTTTTATTGGTAAGATCTGGTGAACACAAACACTGTAAATTGTCCTACCAGGTAACCAGTACGACATATGGTTGCACGTAGACGCTGCCTACGCCGGCAGTGCTTGCATCTGCCCCGAGTTCAGGTATCTGCTGGACGGTGTGAAGGTGAGTCACTCCGCTGCATTATCTGCATGCCAGGCAATCGTCTACCTCGTCCTCTGTCTGACAAAGCTACGACCAAAATTAAACAATTAAATTATTGGAGTTTAAAATATTGAATGTACCTCAACCACGTAGTTTTACGTCATACTCGCGGGTACACAGCAATAGCAAATGGATGATAAGAAGTTACACCATTAGTATATTGAAAGTTAGGATTGACAATAAAATAGTATATTGGAAGTTAGGATTGACACTAAAATAGTTTTTGAAAGTTAGGATTCTCATTTACGGTACATAGAAGATGCACATAGTAAATGTATAGTGAATATTTACAATGGTACATGGATAGTTGAAATTACACCAAAATAGTTCAGGTAGCTTTTGAATTACAACAATAGCACATCTATAGTACATCAATAGCACATCTATAGTACACCAAAAACACATACTTAGCACATCAATAGTACATCAATAGTACCTGCATGATTTTCAATTGAGAAAACAAAATTAAAATGTTTTATTATTAAATTGTATCAAACTTAGTTTCCTACCTTACAAATCAGTCCACCTTTCTTAGTGCGATACTGAACAAGAAAAATAATGAACACAATTTTTAATTTTGCAATTTTATGATACTGACTCGATTATATATTTTTTTTTTTTATAAACGTAAATGGTCATTAAAATGTCGAAAATGTGTGCACTCCCAAAACTGCAAACTTAGACACACTTTATAGACACACTTTATAGACACACTATATAGACACACTTTATATAATAGGTTCATTAGTGTTGGAAGATGTCATCATATCAGTTTGTGGCCGTTAGCGCTACTCTTTTATTACGCTACCCACGATTTCCTCCGGTTCCATTCCACAGTATGTCACAACCTTCAACTTTGACCCCCACAAGTGGCTCCGGATCAACTACGAGTGTTCTGCCATGTGGTGAGTTCAGAAATCATTGAGGCGGAAACAACAACAACACACAAACAAACAAACAATAAACAAACAAACTGTATTTGCCGGTACTGAAACTGTTGAAATTAGGATTCATGGTGAAAACACAACAATGCATCAAGTTAATTTAAAAAAAATTGCAACAGATTATTGTTTATTTTGTTGTATAAATTCAAGTGATAGTTGATTTACAAAACTCTCCTAAGTAATATGACCAGTCTCGCGTGTAAACAAGTTTTCTCTTCGTCAAAAATATAAATCCTCACGTACCAGACAAATCAAAACTGCCCTTTTGTATTTAAAACGTAAAAAAAAAACAAAAAACGTAAGGACCCTTTTACAACCCAACTTCAAATATTTCGTATCTGGTTGCAAACTCGGCTTTAATCCTGGGTCTTAAGACGAGCTGGGCTGTCCGTAGAGGTTATTTCAAACTAAAAATCCACTTGAAGTACATTTTTCTTTGTAAATTTTATCAAGTAGACTGTCGTCTGTGTGTTGTTTCAAAGGTGGGCCCCCATTCGATCGTGCATTGAGACAAGCCCTAGTGTTTTCTTATTTTCAATTCTCGTATTTATATCAACTGGTATTATAAAATAGAGCATTAACTCGAGTAAAAAAAAAATGGGTTAGTTCCTCCCCATTACAAGTTTTTTTTAATTGTTTTTTTGTTTTTTTTTAAACTGAGTTTATTGGGATGCTGTTGATCACGACTCTAAAGCGGATCCTAGAAATGTCTGACACTTCTGTGTTTTATTGTGACAGCATGGCCAGTTCAATAATGAACCTTTTGAACTGATCTGATCCTTTTCTTTCTTTGTACCTGTAAAGTTCAATGAGAAAAATTGATGACCAATTGTTTCTCGGTTCCGATTATTCCACAAGTGCACTAATTAATTTTTTTTTCGGAAAAAATATGGTCCGCAGGTTACAGTTTTGCAAACTCCTGATCTGTCTGTATCCAGTTGAATCTTGATTAAATAACCGTCGGCGAAAAATCCCTTTAAAAATCAACCCTTGAACAAACACACACACACACAATTTCTATAATGTTATTTTTAAACCCAAAATTGACCAACCCCGGGGGTGCTACCCCCCAACCCTCCCCTAGGTACGCATTAGTCTTTACCAGGAAGTAGACGGATATATATATATATCACGGAAAATAATTTGTTTGGACATAGGGTCAAGGACACAGATCTCATCAGTGAAGCATACCAGGTGAATCCTACTTATTTAGAACATCACAGAGAGGTCAACAAGATGCCAGAGTTTAGGGTAAGACAGCAGTTTACTAAGAGTTTAGGTTAGGACAATAGCTTAAGAGAGTTCAGAGTAAGCCAATGTTTTAAGAGAGTTTAGGTTTCATTAATAGTTTAACAAAGCTTATGTTGGGGCAATAGCTTAAGAAAGTTTTGGGTAGACCAAAAAAGGTTATCAGAATTTAGGGTGGGGCAATAGTTTAAGAGCGTTTACGGTGGGGAAAATATTTAAAGAAAGCTTAGAGTGGGGCAATATCGTAAGAGAGTTTAGGGTATGCAAATCAATGAATTGATTTTAGGGTGGGCCGTTTGTTGAAAGTGTTTAGTTTCCATTTGCTTATATTTAAGTGTTGAGCATGAACACCTGTTACTTTGGACGCTCAAGGTAACTTCTAGTTGCCCACGTCAAAATGATTTTGTCCCATGTCATTTAAAGTGTGCCTGTCATTTATGTACACCTGTCATTTATTACCTAACTTTCCCTTAAGGTGTGCCTGCCATTAATGTACATCTGTCATTTATTGTCTAACTTTCCCTGAAGGTGTGTATGTCCTAATGTGTATCCTTGATTTACTGTGTGCCCTTTATTT
Source organism: Lymnaea stagnalis (assembly GCA_964033795.1). NCBI lineage: Eukaryota > Metazoa > Mollusca > Gastropoda > Lymnaeidae > Lymnaea > Lymnaea stagnalis. The sequence continues at coordinate 106,218 of CAXITT010000153.1, read as the reverse complement.
GCTATGCACATTTGATTTAGTGTGCACCTGTCATTTATAATGTACCTGCCATTTATTGTTTCCCATGTCAGGGATTATCGTAATGCCCTCTCTTTTATTTTCTCCCCCAACGTTTAGCTTATTTCCTCCTCCTATCAACACATCGTGAAGAAAGTACACGGAACACCCACCATTTAATGAGGTCATTTACGTTGTTGTTCTCTCTTGTTCCAGCACTGGGGGATCCCCCTCGGTAGAAGATTCCGATCTCTCAAAGTCTGGTTTGTCCTAAGGCTGTTCGGCGTCAAGGGACTGCAGGAAGCGATCAGGAAGGTAATGAACTATGCAATCTATGAAATGAGTGCGGGTTTATATATATAGTTTTAACGATTCCCTTGCAACAAGTAACATTTAAATTAACGCGGACGCAGCTGGGGGGGGGGGGGGAGGGGGGGGAGGGGGGGTTGTTCCATGCATGGATGCGGAAAGCCATGGGTCAGTCGGAATGAAAGGACGTGGTGGAGCAGACCAGGTTTGTAGGTCACTGAGGATGGTGACGGATGCAGCGTAATGCAGGGAAGTCCTCGGAAGTTTGTACGAGGGAAATATCTCAGACTGTTTGATAGCTAGGCATCAGACTTGCCACAAATAAATGGAAGGAAAACAAACAAACAAATAAACAAACAAACAAAACATACGGCTGACAGTTTCAGGCCAAAATAACGCCGTTGAAATAATTTTAAACTCCGAGTATTCCAAGATCTGTAGTTATGGACTTTAGCCTCTAGAGTCCTGTTGGTTTGGATATACCATAAAATTCGAACTTTATTTGGACATTTTTGAAAGGATGAAAGAAAGTTTTAAAGAATCACGTTAAACAGATAAGGTGTTTTTTAGTTGCTATTTTTTGCATGTTTACATCAATTTTATTATTAAGTTTTTAATTTTTTTTTTTTTTATTGTTGATTTGTTTTGGTTTTTCTCACTCAGCTAAATAACCTCGCAAAAAAAAAAAGCATATTATGTAATTATTTTTGTTTTGTTTCTATTTCCTTTTTTTAGTTGTTTTTTTTTGATTTTTTATATTATTTTTTTTTTTAATTTTTTATTTTTTTTTTTTTTTTATTGTTGATTTGTTTTGGTTTTTCTCACTCAGCTAAATAACCTCGCAAAAAAAAAAATGCATATTATGTAATTATTTTTGTTTTGTTTCTATTTCCACGTTCAGGACGTGAGGTTGGCCAAGCAGTTTGCAGAGCTGGTCAAACAAGATCCCAGGTTTGAAATGTTCAGGGACGTCATATTCGGAATTGTTTCTTTTAGACTGAAGGTGAGCAGTTGTGGTGATTTTTAAATGGATCTTGAATACTCTCATTATGAACGAAAACAGTTGACTGCGTGTGCACTCGCTTGTGGGTTACAACAGTGGATAGTTTAGGTTTTCTCAAAGTGGGCGATTTATCCACGGATTAGGTCGCATCCATTGCTTTGTGAGTTACACGGCCATTTCAAAGGCAAATAAAACTAATATTGGTGTTTAAAAATAGATCACAAGAGGGTTAATTAACATTATGAAAAATGAAAAGCAAGATTCATAAACTAAGTGATGTTTAAAAAACATAATTTAATTTTTTTTTTTTTTTTACAAACGGATCGCCTTCTGCTCAAGCGTAGGCGAGTAAAAGGGAATGCATGATTCTCCGACTTTTTTCAGATAGCTATATGACAATTCCACGCTGAATGACAGTAAGCGGAATTGACGTCGAGTGCAGTATCGCACATCAGATTTATTGTATCCATTCTTTTTAATGTATGACCTTAACGCGTCCTCTAGTGTTTCGCAAACGCAATATGTCCTATTTTTTTTTTGTAAATTGAAATTAATTTTTTTGAAAATACTAACCTTTTTTTCAACATATTTTAAGTTTCAAAAGACGAACAAGTAGACTATATGTTTTCCTATGTTTATGGATGTACAAAAATGAATAGGACTGGCAGGAGTTTACAAATGTACCCTTACTCCTACAGGGCAGTAATGAGGCCAACGTGAGCCTTTGTCGGAAAATCAACCTGGACAGGCGGATACACATCGTCGGGTCCAACGCTAAAGGGACGTACTTTTTACGATTCGCCATCTGTGCCGTCAACACAGAGGACTCCGATGTGACGTACGGCTGGAAGGTGATCCAGGAAGTGACCGACAAGGTGACATGCGTTGCCAACGGCAACGGTCATGTATAATTAAATCACTATGACGAACACACAAGATGCAAACAACCAACATTGCTTTGATTTAAATTGACGATTGTACATTTGAGTTTAATTTATTTATAATTTGTAAATTATTTCTGGTGCTGAGTGGTTTCAGTTCATCTAATGCGTTTTGATTGCCATTTTGATTCGCATGGTAGTCATTGCCGGGTGAGTGAGTTGCAATGTTGATATTTGACGATTTTCTGTTGGTTAATTTTTCTGTTTCTTTGGAGAAGCACGTTCAAAATGTGAGACGATTTTGATAGTGGTTTGTGTCATTTATTTTCAATATGTTATGTAGGGCGATAACGAATTATATTTTTTTCCCCAAAAAATTAACCACAAAATATGTTGATCCATGTTTTAAAATAACGCCATTGTTAAATCAAGAATTTTATAGAAAATAAAATTAAAAACTAAACATTTTGAAGAATGATATTCTTAATAAATTTGTTGTGTTTAAATTTTTATTCATCTAAAATATTCAATAAATAAGAACATTTTATCATTTAAAAATTTATTTTATTTTAATTATGTGAAGCTGTTGAAATTATGGTAAGTCAATTAAAATATTTTAAGATAATTAAATTATGTTAAGCTGACGCTTGTTTTCAAAGCTATCTAAAAGTTTTTTTTGTTTCTGTGTATGTGTGACTGATGGTTTATCATATCATAGTTTAATTTTATATACCACGATACTTCATTTTTTAAGCAGTAAAATTTACCATTCTCATATTAATGAGAAAATGTGTCTGTGTCAAATGGACACACTAAAAGAAAGAACACTTTTTCAGAACAAATTTATTAACTGTTTGCCTATAGTAACACACCTTATTTGTTATGCATTTATTGTTAGCCAATCAGCAGATTTCTTCTCCAGTTTAATATGAATTCAAATCCTTCGTTTAGCCAATCAGAAGTGGAATTGTAGTAAACCAACAACTGTTTCAACAATACGGTATTTAAGCAGAATGTCCGGGACTTGGGTGTAAAGAAATAAAAGCAAATGCTGGAATTACAGATAACACTCTCGGACCCCTTCCGAACTTTGCAGGAGTCCTGGGATTGGACAGTTTGGAAAGTCTCCTTGTATTTCTACGCTTCCTTGGCTTATACAACGAATCCTTTACAACATTAACTATACATTTCATTGCCTCCAAATGACAAACACAAAGACCGTTTTATATAGTTGGTCTATTTAAAAAAAAAATAAATACCATTAAGTATTACATTTCTTACAATAATTCTTTGCATAAAAAACAACATGCATGTATCATTCGTAAATAATTTGTCTACACATTTGCTTTTGAGTATCATTCCTTTAACCAAAATAAACTTTTAAAGAAAACGTTTCATTGAAAAAAAAATGTTTTAATGTCTAATTTTTATTATTTTTTTAAATTTTTTTTTCTTTTACGAAATATGAAACCATTTTTTTAAAAGGACATTGCTATGCATTAGGCCCGTAATAATGAAACTAGAGCACCAGTCACTAGTGAAATCCTGGCGTATTCCCGAGATCGCAAGGTTCATGTGTGATAAGTCAAAAGTTCTAACCTAAAATTCAAGATCATCAAAGTGCTACTAACGAATAGTTGGCATTGCTTGACATTTTTAATGTCAATGGTGCGTGGGTGGAGTGAGGAGCCAACCACCCCCACCCACCCCCCCCAAAAAAAAACAACAACACAAAAAAAAAAAAACAACCAAGAAAAAAACAAACAACTGCATTACTATTTGAAAACAACTAACAAGGGATTTGCCTATTCACATCCTCGTCAAGAGAACTTAGTTTGTTTCTTAGATTTCGCTGCCCTCTTGCTCGGATACTACTTTTCAGCTTAGGTGCTTTTTTAAAATTCTTTTTTTTTCTTTTTCTGTTGTTTGTTCGATGACGAAGGCTTCCTTTTGACACGTTCGATGCTTTGTTGCATTCCTTTTTCAGGTTTTCACATGCTTAAAACATCTATTTATTATTTTTTATTATTATTATTTTTTTAAGTTTAAGCTACAATTGCGTTATGCTCCGTTTTTTAAATTTTAAATATTCCTTTCATTTGTTAAAATACATCTTATGAGACACTGACCAATGTTCCCCTAGTCCAGGTAATACGCTATTTCTTGGTGGACAAGCCTGTAAAGCGGGATAAGAGAATACTTACACTTAGCTAACACCTCTAGCCCTAAAGATGAGCAGTCTGTTCACCTGTTGAATTTCAAATGGTCATCAATGACGTCGAACGCCCCCCCCCCCCCGAGTAAACACGCCACTTACCCTGAGAGTGGGGGGGGGGGGGGGGGAGCGGGTAGAGGAAAAAGGGTAACAGCTCTTGTGACCCGACACCACCTGGTGTGCTGTTCAGTCATAGGCAGGCCAGTCATAAATGAAGTCAGACTTAAGCTGTCATAAAAAAAAAAAATGTCTCCTTGCCTTGTTAACCAGGCTGAGTATAAATTAGCGCTGTCATCCACAACATTGCAGGCATGATTAGGTTATGATTAAATAAATTAGAATTTTACTGATATTTTATTACCAGGTACAGGAAAATTAAAACAAAAACATGACCAATCTGCTGTTTTTTGTGTTGTTGTTGTAAATACATTTCTGTAACGTAGGCAGGTTGATGACTTCTATATAATTCCATCATTCATACTTTGTTCACGTAGCCTATAATCTAAAAACTGTTTATTGCTGTCTTTTTTTTTTCCAATATCATTTTTTCCTCTCACTTCTGTTTTTTTTTTTTTTAAATTCTAATGAGAGAATCAGATACAACCACCATGGACTTGTCAATAAATGACGTATGCAGTACCAAAGAGTTCATTAGCACATTAACCAGACGGCTTTCTCTTAAATCCCCACCTTCCCACTCCCCCGCTCTTGACGTCTAGTCTCTTGTACAACACAAAAAATAACGGCTGTCTTTTTTACAGTACAGCTTTAACATATTATCCGTCCCATCTACTGAAGTTAACGTCAAAGTAATAACTTGTGTTGTTACGATGATACGATCAAGTAAATGTGTCAATAAACTTGATTCTTTTGTTATCGCTCAATTTTTTTTGTGTGACAGATAAGTAATTACAGGAATAGTTTTTCAACGTTGAAATTGAAACTGGGGGAATTCCTTTGAGCATACTTTCGTTTTTGTCTGAGAGTGGGTCAACACCCGAAACATTCAAGACAAAACAAATACCGTACAACACATTATATTTGAAAATGTAATACATACATATATATATATATATATATATATATATATATATATATATATATATATACAATGTTTATTTTCTCGAGAATATATACATATATATAAAACTTTTATAACACAAAACACATTATATTTAAAAATATAATATATATATATATATATATATATATATATATATATATATATATATATATATGCAATGTTTAAGTTCTCGAGAACATATACGTTTACATGAAACTTTTTTTGAAATTTCATTTGTAATAACTAACAACACTATGAAATCAAGAGTCAAATTATTGGTCTCTTCACATAATCTATTTCTTCAAGTTTAGCATACCCTGTTCATATATTTCATTCACGTGATCCTAAAGATGGCCGAGTATGGACTATCAGGACGGATTTTTGTTTCAACGCGAACGCCGTTTAACCTGTATGTCAGTGCGAACTGTTTATCCTTAGCTAAGCTTTACCTTTATAAAACATATAGGCATGGAAATTTGAACTGAATAAAAATACTGAAATACTGAATAAAAACTGAATTTATAAAAAAAAAATGGACGTATAGTTTAGGATTAATGCAAACGGATTTTAAAGGGCTTTAAATCTGGATTCACGACCCCTGAGAAATCAAATTTATTTTATAATTGAGAAATTAAAATAATACAGATGTCAGAGGTTTTAAAACATCAAACTACATCGCTTCTACGTGACCACAATGACTTTAAAAAAAATTGTTGTTGTTGTTGTTAGACTATAGAATGAACGTAAAATGTTGGCCAGTTTGTGCAGTCCTGCAGATAAGCGAGACGAGTGTCTTGTAATCGTAACTGTGAAAGGAATGCTGATAACAATTAAATATCCAAAAACGCCTCTCTCTAAGCCCACGCGATTCGGAGCTTATATAGAGATCAGAATATATTATTAATCATGAAAATAATGAACAACTCTCGCAGTCAAGTAAGTTTTTTATATTATTACTTTGCGAATCATTGTTCTGAAAATATTTCTAAACACAAAACAATATTTGTTATTTTTTTTTTTTTAAGGAAAACTTACAAGAAAGCGATTAAGTAATAATGTAATAGAGCCACTAAATTTTATAGGTGTTCTGAAAAAAAGCCAAGAATTAATAACTGTCGGGCTGAAATAATTTAATAATTTCGTGGTGAAAAAACAAAACAAATTTGCTATAAAAAATACAATGTTGTTATGAAAGAAACTAGGGCGTGAAGTAGTTAATAATTTCACAATTTTAATGACGAACATATGTTGTGATGCAAGCACAATTTGGGCTCACCTACACCTTCACTGTTGCACTTTAGCTTTCTATGTCAGTGCTCACCTTTTAGAGGGATGAACTCATTTTTTTAAAAAAGAATCTCCATAATACAACATTATACGAAATTGTAGAATATTTTTTGCTTACATATTCCTTCTATGATATATTCAAATTAATGCATTAGTTGTAGTATATTCTTTTTAAAAAATAATGTATTTCATTTTTTTAAAAAACAAATGTGCTCAATCTTAGATTTTAAATTTTAGATTTCTTTTGACCCTCTCCGGCGACATGTCTATACAGAGCGACCGTCTCTCGCTGAGGTGTTCATATTGGCCCAACGGTAGATGGTCGACATCTTGATAACAGCAAGTAATCAATGTCATTTTAATTAATTTCAAATTATTAATTAATTAACTAAAAACAGACAAATAAACGGCCAATAAATAAAATAATAAATCAAATTACTGTAAGTAAGCAAGCGTTTCAATATTTTCAGGCAAGTTTTCAGATGGTCGTATAGGAAGGGGAGATAACAAGGATTAAATACCCTAAATGGCAATTACTGGTTAATGGCCTTTCATGATGAACAATACTTTAATAAGACCTTAGCACAGCTGACACACAATTCAATTTGTTTGTTTGTTGTTGTTTTATTTAATTTGTCCCAACTTCTTGAGACATGAGTGGTTTCACACAGTTTTGTAAAACTTTCCTTTAAATATTATAAACACAAGCAGAATACCGTGGAAATTGACGGAAGTACATATTTTAAAAAAATAATGTATGACCTTTTTACACGTGTAGTACTATTTATTATTTACTCTTAATTTAAGGTGTGTCCTAAGTTTATTAGAATCACATTAGAATGGAGTATTATAAACTTTAGGAAAATAAGAACTGCACGTTTATTAGAATCACATTAAAGTGAACTATTATAAACTTTAGGAAAATGAGAAGTGCAAGGTTAATGTGAGTCTATTAGTGTGAACTATTATAAACTTTAGGAAAATAAAAACTGCACGTTTATTACAATCACAATAGAGTGAACTATTATAAACTTTAGGAAAATAAGAACTACACGTTAATTAACATAAACAAAATGCAGTAAAGTGACAACGATACGTAACAGACCTCGTTTAAAAAAAACTCCCGATTCATTAAAGGCTTTTGTTTTTAAAAGCGATCTATCGTTCAAAAAAAACAAAAAAAACCCCAAAAACAACAACAAAACAAATGCGAATTAATTTAATTATTTTTACCGACTAAAATACTAAAATGCTCTGTGCGCATTTGCGTCACTAAGCTTTGCTGTCTGCGGCCAAACCCCCAACATGGGTCTTGTTTGCTAGGAGTTGGCAGGTTTGAAAAGACGCCTCTGGCGGTCGTGCCGTCTGCCCATTGCCTGTACCACCTGTGCCCCATTGGCACATATTTCTGGCGGCTGGATAGCAACAGGGATCCCACCTGCCGACATTGCAGCCAGGTCCTGGAGACACTAGCGCACCTGTTGACCGAAAGTCCCTCACTAGATGTCCCGGGGGAAGCCAGGGTGGTTGGAGAATCCTTTGTGAGGAAAATTGTTGTATGGCTCAGCTCAGCAGATGGAGCTGGTAGCCTATTTACTCCCCGGAGTCTTTAGAGAGTAATCTCAGACCTTCACCAGAATATGTGTGTTAATTGTTAACGACTAAAATTATGCTTTACATCGGTTAATTCATAGCATGTTTAGATTTAGTTTTGATAAGATTATATATATATATATTTATCTAGACTGGGCGCAAATAAAAAGAAATCATCTATTAGAACCTACACCAGACCCCCACTCCAACACATCATATACAGGTATGAGTGACCCCCATCATTAAAGTCAGTGGGATTTTGTGACTTAAGGAACAGAGCTCTTAGAAATAGGGGGTACTTTACAGTATACATTAAAATATGTGAGACTTTGAGAAAGTTGATGAGGAAAACGTATCGTAACAAAACATATTTGAGTAACAAGAGAATACGTTATAGAGAACAAGGCATTCATGATTAAAATCATTTAAAATAAAAAATGTAAATATTTCAGTGTTGCACGAAACTGAAGTCTCGAAGGCAGGAGAAGCCGCTGAGCTGAATAATCTCCATTACATGTGCAAGAAAAATCCCCATCACAGAGACTTCATTCCCGTTCAGGACTTCCGCATGGAGCACCTACCAGCAGGCTACCATGACGGCGACTTGCTGGAGCTCATCAAGACCACGGCCGATCTGACCTTGAGGATAGACGTCCGACACACTAGCGCTTCTCGGCCCGAGTTCTGGCCCGACACTTACGTCCCCTACGCGTTTTACGACCAGAAGGAGTCGGACATCACCAGGGTGGGAACGGGGAGGGTATTTCACGTCAGCACGTGCAACGAAGGAGACGTCCCTATCGATTGCCCGTGCCAAAAGTGCCGCCGCGCCGGAAACCCCAGCAAAGTCTACGGGAAGTTGCTAGTTTCCACGGCGGCCCACGTCGTCTTTGATGACGACGAAGCCCGAAACACAACGTGCAGATTGTTCTATGACAGACAAGACAGCGAGGTCATAGACGTCCATGGCTACAAGGTTCTCGGTGCGAACGTTAAAGAAGATCGGTGCCAACTGGAGTGCGTGACGTGCGATAGCCATTTACTCGACCGTCTCGACAGGAAGTACCAGCAGTGGTTTGACCTGTGGCGTAAGGTCCACACGAGGTACAAGACTGCCGGTCACCCCCCGCACAAGCTGACGGTCATAGCGTCGCATCCCCACGGATGCCCAAAGAGGATCTCCGTAGGGCAGTGGGTCGACAGAGTGAGAAGCGGCGAAGACGAGACCACGCGTAAAAAAAACGCGACCGACGAAAAACTGACCAAGAACACCAAATACACGTACACGGCGTGTACATGTCCGGGGAGTAGCGGGGCGTATGTGTACATCTTAGGATGCGACGACGTTTGGCTGTACTCCGACCACGTACACAGCGGCGTCGACTTTTATGGTGTTAATGTTAGCAGTATAGGATGGAAGTAAAACTCTATTGAGAAAGAGACGAATAACTGAAAACAAATATACACAATGTACACGAATAAAGGTGTTTGATGCTATAACCTGACAGTAGCATTCTTCTGATGCTTAAAACTAAAAACCAGATTGACATTTTGGTAGAAAAAAAGTGTAATAATTTACACTGAATCATAAAAGTAACTTTAAAATAATGTATTAAAAATGTGTAATATAGCATCATTCCTGTATAAAAATTGATAGTATAGTTGGTTCGCTTTGTAATTCTATTAACCGCATATTTCACAATTGTTATTAATAAACTTATGATTTTTAAAAATTAAAGTAGGCGAAATAAATGAATATGTTTTACTTATTTTTTCACTTGTATTCGGCTATTGACCAATATTGCGTTTGAATGGGAAATAAAGGAAATTGGTAGAAAAAGAAGAGATGTGTACAGAAAAATGAAATTGGTAAAAAAGTAGAGATTTGTACAGTAAATGAAATAGGAACAAAAGTAGAGAAGAGTACAGAAAAATTGAATTGGTAAAAAAAAGTAGAGATGTGTACAGTAAATGGAATTGGCAAAAAATTAGAGATGAGAAGAGCAAATGGAATTGGTACAAAAGCAGAAATGAGTACAGAGAAATTAATTTGCCAAAAAAGTAGAAATGCGTGACTTGAATTTTATGATCTCGACGTCTTTTCATCGCAAAAATAAATTTATGTAATTGAATTTATTCAACACCTCTGGCAGTCAAGCGATGCCGTGTCTGGCGTCTTTTTTAGAGAACAATTAGAAAGCCACAAGTGTCCTCTAAACGAAATCAAAACTAATGTAAAACATCTTTTTAAAACAACTCAATACTTATAATCCAAGAAAAAACTTTAAATATCTGTAACGTTTTCAACACGGAACTTCCAGGAGAGTCAAACTTTCATACCGCTGGCTGTTATTTTATTTACTATTAAGTATTGAGTTGCTAAGTATTCATGCATGGCTAGTTGACTCTTGTGCTTGTTTGTCAAAACCTATATGCCCGGAATATTTTCTCTGACTATTTCCTAGACGCTACTCTAAACTATCAAAATAATATTCCACATTTTTTTAAAAAGCCTTTGTATTAACTTCACATTTGTTCGTGTTTCTTTGTTTCTGCATGGCAAAAAAAAAAAAAAAAAAAAAAAAAAAAAAAA